>CM062204.1:260000-292500 GCA_031216445.1 Lateolabrax maculatus | reverse complement strand
CCAGGGGTTTCACAATCTGTACAAAAACTCCCCAAAGAAACCTTTAATAAGAAAGAAATGGCAGAATGCTCAGGAAGAGCAGCAGAGCACGGACCCCTCTTCAGGACGGACACAAATCAGAACACACCAAAATAAAATGACACTATGAGAAATCTGGCTCAGTGGTAACATAATAAATATTGATGAGTGGATCTTTAAATGAACGATTACAACATGAGTCTTTCTAATGATAACAATCTAAAGTGGGTGAAGCTACAAACACATTGATAATAAAACCAGAGTTAACCCCTTATTATTTGTGAGGTTAAGTGAAGCCAGATAATGAAAAGGTACTCTGGGTATGTTGAACCTGCTTCATAGTCCAGGCCTCAGGTCTTCATGAGTCCTTCAGTCTGAACATAAAATCCTTCCTCAGTTCTCACTAATTACTAATTAGTTTCCAACTCGTGATTTACTAAATCAGGTCATTAAAACTAAACGGCTCAGATATTAGTGAGCTTTGTCTGTTGGTTCAGTTAGCTACACAACAGCTCCACCTGCAGTTAGTGGCTGTTAATATTTATAACAACTCATCTCCACAGAACAACTCGTTTGTTTTCATTTATGATGGCAAAACTCATCATAAATAAGTAGTACTTTCCTGCTACTATGATGACACGAACTGTGAAACACATTAAAGTGTCGTCTGCAAACATGGTGACTTTTCTACTTAAAGGAATAGTTTAACATTTTAGGAAACACACGTATTGTTTTTCTTTAGGAGACTGAGATGTTCAGATGTCTCGTCTGCTCAGTACAGAGCTGGAGTCAAGATTTGGTTAGCTTAGCTTAGGATAAAGACTGGAAACAGGGAGAAACAGTTAGCTTGGCTCTGTCTATAGGGAACTAAATCCTTCTGCCAGTACCTCTAAAGCTCACTGATTAACACGTTATATCTCGTTTGTTTAATTTATACTAAAACCTTTTGCCAGTTTAAAAATATTAAAGATAAAATGAAACCACCTCCTGTTAATAAAATAAGAGTCTGACTCAGTTTGTATTAATTATTAACCAGACGACTCCCATCAGTGCTGCTGTTGCCGATGTTGTCAGCTTTTCTGAGTTTAGTTTCATCCACTGCAGGTTTGATAGTTTTAGATTGAATGTTATTTCAGTTTAAGTTTAAGTTCTTACTGAAGTTAAAAGCTTGAGTTTTAATAAAATCGGCAGGTTGAAGACATTAATATTATGAATATTATCACAATCATCTAAATATTAACAGTGTCGTAGTTCATATCTGCAGCTTCTGTCCTCAGACTTAATTTACTTAATTTATTCATCAGCCTAAAATAAACGGATACAGAAGTAAAACATAACACTACAACTTTCTAACTTCCTCCTGTTGTCTCAATGGGGATTTGGGTTGATATGTTACTACTCAGGTACTGCACTTGAGTACAAATCTGAGATACTTGTCTTCCTTCTTCACCACATCTCAGAGGAAATATTGTACTTTTTACTCCTCTACATTTATCTGACAGCTTTAGTTTCTTTACAGATTCAGATTTACACATTCCTTACACATGAAGAGTTTCTAAAACCTGGAGTTTAGTTCTAAATGAAACTCCAACAGTTTGTCCAGCTGACAGCATCAGTCATTAATCAGTGAGTGGACTGACAGAACATGAAGCTGAACTCTGGTGATGATGGTTGGACTCATTTTTCCTGTAAAATCATTTCCTGGCTGCAGCTTCTCAGATGTGAAGATTTGCTGCTTTTCCTTTGAATGATTTGAATCATGTGAATGTGTTTTAATGATGTTGAGCTTTGGACTGTTGGTTGGACACAACAAGCATTGTGAAGGTGTCACTTTGGGCTCTGGCTCATCGTGACGCCATTTCTCACTATTTTCACTATTTTTACAAAGCAAAGGATCAATGGATTAATGGAGAAAATAATCAGCAGATGGATCCAGAATGAAAATAATCATCAGCTGCAGTCCGATACAAAACAGTTCAAAATGAGCTCCAACAGTAAAATCCTGCTTTTCCATGAATGATGAGGAATAATAATCTAATGATAGAATATATAATAGTACAACAGGCACAGGGACATTTTACTGTGGAAATACTTTAACTACATGCAACTGATTATACTCACATACTTTTACTGAGGAACAGTTTCACTGCAGTACTTTTACTGTCACACAGTATTTACAGTGTGTATCAGTACTTTTACTGTAACACAGTATTTACAGTATATATTAGTACTTTTACTGTAACACAGTATTTACAGTGTGTATTCGTACTTTCACTGTTACAGAATATTTAGTGTGTATTAGTACTCTTACTGTACCACGGTATTTACTTTTACTGCAGTAAAGGACCTGAACACTTCCTCCACCTCTGCTCTGTCAGACGTCCTGTTTGTTGTTTGTAATGAAAAATGTATAAAATTTAAAAAACACAGTTTGATGATGATGACCATCATTAATCAGCTACTGTCTCGTCCAATCAGGAGCTGTGTTCTGATCCTCGGTTCATTGTTGATGGAGCGAAGAGAACAGACATCTGTCAGGGAGTGCTGGGTGAGAACACACACACACACACACACACACACACACTGCTCTGTGACCTCTGACCTCTGACTGCTGGGATCATGTGACCTGCTGTGTGTCTGTCAGGTGACTGCTGGCTGCTGGCTGCCATCGCCTCTCTGACTCTGGACCCTCAGATCCTGAACCGAGTGGTTCCTCCTGGTCAGAACTTCAGCTCGCAGTATGCCGGCATCTTCCACTTCCAGGTCGCTCACTTTCCTTAAACTACCTGAAAAATAAATAATAATATATTATAACAACCATTTATAAAACAGTAATCATTTATACAGTCTAATTCCTAACTCAAGGTCCATTCACCAGATGTCTTCCAAGACTTTCAGCTACATCTCATGGGCTTCATCGATGGACAGATTTTTTCTCAATGGCAACTGAGCAAACGCCACCAAATGATGAAGCCCATGAGACTTAGCTGACATACTCACAACAAATCTAGTAAGAGGACCTTGAGTTAAGAAGTTCTTTGTCAAATTGCTTTAACAAGTTACATAACAGAGACTAATGAAAAGGAAAATCTCCTTCATGGTGATGAAAACTGTTGACTCATCAACTGCTTTCAGCACTTGTACTGAGACGCCAAGTCAGCATGTCAACATGTCCAGGCTGCCTGTCTGGACACATTATTTACATCATGTAGGAGCTTCTTAATTGGTCCACTTCAGGTGATCAATTTACCTGTGAGACACCTGAACACATGCACATGAGAAACAGTACCTGCCCACACCATCAGCTTATCACTTTACAAGCTGACAAGGAACACCTGTACGCACCATCGAACACCCAGAGTCAGGACACAGGCAGGTCGAGAGGAAGTGACATCATGTGTTTTGTACCTGTAGCTGTGGCAGTACGGGGAGTGGGTGGACGTGGTTGTGGACGACCGGCTGCCCACCAGAGACGGGAAGCTGCTGTTCGTTCACTCGGCAGAGGGAGGAGAGTTCTGGAGCGCCCTGCTGGAGAAGGCCTACGCCAAGTAAGAAACATGTTCCCCTCAGGATGAACTGTAATAACTTTATTGATTCTCTGATGTTTCCTCCAGCGACATCATCAGGTCAACATGTCCAACACTTTGGTCTCAGCTGGACTTTGTGTTTACTGCTTACTAGCTAGTGTTACACTAAAAAGACCTTAACCAGCCGCTGGTTAACTTTGGCACAGAACACACGCTGGGTTGGTTTTACCATTTAAAATGCAACTTTGAACCAACCACATTTGAAGCATTAAGGCAATGTGAGATGAAAGATTTAGTTCTGACCACGGTGACCAGGCCGTCCTGGAGGTCGCTCAGATGCAGGAGTGGCAGACCCCGCCACACATTCAACTACACAAGGCAGAAAGGGAGAGACGGCGCAGTTACCAACGAATGTTGTAGCCATTGTTACAGTGAGCTAATGCTAACTTGTTAGCCAGTTAATCACGCTGTTACCACAACTTATTAAAAATACAGTAAAGTATTCATATGAACCTCCATGACTTCCTGCCCAGCGAGTGTCGACCTCAAAGAGACGACCCAGAAAGTTGGACAATGGAGGAGCAGGGGTCACTTTAGGACTCCTGCTGTCTCAAAGGTCAAGAACCTGTTGACGATGACCATGTGATTTGGTAGAAAGCTCCACTTCAACTCCTATTTCAACACCTTTATTAATGTTTACACTTAAGTTGACGTTAAACTGACATTTTAACTAGTTTAAGTTAAGTTTGTACACTTTCTACTTACTTCTTCATCATGTTTCCTTTAACTTCATCAAGAAGGTCTTTCTCAGTCATCAGATTGTTCACGATGTTCGTTCTCAGTGTTAAATGTGACATTTTTACAGCTGTTGATGAGCGCAGACACGCAGCTACTTCTTTCAAGTCTTCAACTGCAGTTATTTCTGTTTTGCCAGAACTTGCCACTTTACTCAAAGATAAACTTCAAAAAGACTGAAAATATTTTTTGTATTTTTTTCATTTTGCAATAAATTCAAAGCAACAGTGAACAATGAGCTGGATTTCTTTTTTGAAACAAAGCTGCAAGTCTGACTTTGTGGTAGAAACAACAGGAAATTGAAATAGGGGTTAAAGGAAAAATCTAACTTTAAGATTTTTGCCACTTCAACTTCTTAACACTTCAGCTGAATCTGCAGTTTCCTTCAGCTCTCAAGAAAATATCAATATTAAAACTGGCAGTGATGTGTTTCATGTTTACAGTCAAATAATTTAGTTTACAGCTTGGAAAACAGGTTGAAGAGTGCAGCACCTCTCAGTTCAGAGCTTCAGATGAAACATTATTCACCTCAGCTGAACCCTGAGGAGGAAACCGGTAGCCACAGAGTGTGTGTGTGTGGTGTGTGTGTGTCGTTGCTCTGTGTGTGTGTGTGTGTGTCGTTGCTCTGTGTGTGTGTGTGTGTGTGTGTCGTTGCTGTGTGTGTGTGTGTGTGTTGCTGTGTGTGTGTCGGAGGTGATTAGCAGCAGGGTGGAGGAAGCTTTACTCAGTAAATATTGGGTGTGGACCAGCCTGGAAAACAAACAGAGCTGCAGATAGAGCTGCTGACTCAGCTCTCTTATCCTGAACAGTTAAAACTGTCACACCCGCTGCTCTGATTTATTCTGCAGAGGAAACATCACTTTCACATCATGTCTGTAAGATGTCAAATCTTTTTTTCAAGTCCACTCAAATAGTCCCTTAAACAAAATCTGTGTTTCTTTAGTTCTGAGCTTTTATTTTGAAGAAATCTTATGTTGATGTTGAAATATTTACATTTAGTTTTATTCTATTGTTTGTACATTTTAGTTTTATTTTGATGGACGCTTACACTTCAACAGGTTTTAACTTTGACTTAAACTTCAACTGAAATTTTTATCATGTACAAGCAAGCAGCAACTCTAGGGTCTGAACAGTGAAGCCCATGCTGAAGGTCCTTAAACCTGCATTCTCTCTAACAGCCAGCAGGGGGCGACTCACTGGCTGATTTTCAGATTACATAGAAGTCAATGAGAAAATGAGCCGACTTCTCACCTGATTTATTACCTCAGGAAACATTTTCCTAATGAGTTTATGGTCTCAGTCGCTAGTTTCAAGTCTTCAGTACAGCAGGATGTTCATTCAGTAAAATATGGTCCCGTTTAGAGGAAAATAGATGATAAAGCAGCGTATGCTTTAGGGCAGGGCAAGCATGTGATTGACAAGTTGCTACAACAGCGACCGTCAAGGATAGGCAGCGCTACTCTCTTGTCCAAATACTTCTGACTCCAAAAAAACAAGATGGCCACAGTCAAAATGCCGAAATCGTGGCTTCAAAATGGCCGTCCACAAGTGCTTAAAATTCGTTTTTCCATTTCAAATGGCCATTTAGTTCCCTTCAGTTCTAACACTTGAGCTCCCTTTTGAACTCTTTCCACTTTTTTGTTGTTGAACTCCTTTCAGTGCTCCCATTTCAACTGGTACTGCAACTGCTTTCAGCACTTACACATGTGCTAAGATTTTACTTGAAGTAACTTTCAACACATTTCCCTTGATTTAACTGACTCTTCGACTCCGTCGAGCACTTTAACCTCAGCTCCCACTTTAACTTCTTTCAGTGTTTCAGTTCGATGAACTTGAACCTACCCTTGAACCACAACTGGTATCTTTCCGAGCCAATCACAGCTGTATCTAATATGAGGCGGATTTAGTACGATGACTGACAGAGAGGAGCACCGCTGAGGCATCTTTGTAAATATCCAAGATGGCTGCCGTTGGCAGTATTAAATGGACTGGATGGTAAAACAATGAATGAAACATAAACTTAGTAAACCTAAACAAACATAAACTTTATGTTGATAAGAATAATGTGTTTGCTGTACTTCTGACAGGACGTACCGTACAACAGGAAGGCACTTTGCTGCTCTGATTGGTTGTCGCGTCCGTCAATAACACCCCTTGGAAATTGCATATGAACTGAGAGGTTCCAGACTAATACGCTGCCAGGCGAACTGAACTGTGACGCCAACATAAATACATTAGAAGACACTGCAGTTGTTTCAAATGTTTCGGCTGCAGTTTTTCAGCTGAAGCGAGTACGCTTCCATTTCTTTATTAAATTGAGTCTTTTCTAGTTTAGTTTAGATATTCAGTTAAATAAAACACCTGCTTACACTAATACAGTCTCATTCAGCATGTTTTAGGTGTTCACAGTCTTTTGTCGATTCATGAGCATCCTGTATCTCCTGCTGCAGGGTGAACGGTTCATACGAGGCTCTGAGCGGAGGTTCCAGTATTGAAGGTTTTGAGGATTTCACTGGAGGAATCTCAGAGAGCTACGACCTGAAGGAGGCTCCGCCTTTCCTGTTTAAGCTCATGAAGAAAGCTCTGAAGCTCGGCTCGCTGCTCGGCTGCTCCATCGACGTAAACATTCAAAAACACTCAAACATTGACGCATTTAAATCCTCCCTGTCACTGATTGGCTGGCGGGTGTCTGTTATAATCGCATATATATATATATATATATATATATATATATATATATATTGAGGGTGGCCGTGGCTCAGTGGACGAGCGAGGTCGTCCAATAACCTAAGGTTGGAGGTTCGATCCCCGCTCTCCCTCCCAAAGATTGGTGGACTGACAGCTAGTGGGGTGGCAGTCCACCTACTTGCCACAGCCAAGGTGCCCTTGAGCAAGGCACCGCACCCCCACATGCTCCCCGGCGCTGTGAACTGCTGCCCACCGCTCCAGTGTGTGAATATGGCACCTGTCTCTTTGTGTGACCCGGTGCATGTGTGTGTTCGTACAGGTGCCACTGGATGGGTTAAATGCGGAGAAATAATTTCACAAGTTGTGATAAATAAAGTTAATAAAATAAAATAAAAAAATAAAAAATAAAATATGGACATGAAAACAATAGTTCCTGACACCATGGGTCCACATACAGTACAGGGAAACTCTGTAGCACTGTAGCAGGAGCATCATGATGAGTTAAGTGTATGTGAATATTGGATCTTTCTCGCCAGTCACATTATTGAGACAGAAGTTATGAAATGCTATCACTTGTCTGTTTATGTCTCTGGTATATTACTGCAGTATTTATGATATATTTCCTCTTTCTCAGATTTCCAGCTCGTATGACACGGAGGCGATCACCAGTCAGAAGCTGGTTAAAGGTCACGCCTACTCCATCACTGGAGCACAGCAGGTGAAGCATTCTGGAAAATGACTGAACAAAATAAGTCAGGTTTGTTTACAGGTGCACCTGAACACATCATGAGTCTTGGTCCCCCTGAGGACGTCTCCTGTGAGGACGACCAGCAGGTTAACCTCCAGCTGACTGAGCAGTGGTGGACTAGAAGTCTGTGAGAGGTTAAAATATGTGTTAGATGTGTTAGGCATCAACTGTTGCCATGGAAACCACCAATGAACTAGTTGTAGTTATGAGGAGTTTTTTCTTTCCGGTTCAGAGTGATAATATGTAGCTCACCACATGACCGGACCCTCCGGACCGCAAGCAACAGCTCTCTGCAGACCGCCTGTAGACTCCCCGAATGATCAAATATAAAATTGGAAGTTTCCAGCTGAAAGGTTTTTCTCCTGCAGGTTCATCCCTTCGGTTCTCCGGTGGAGCTGCTGAGGATCAGGAACCCCTGGGGTCAGGTGGAGTGGACCGGATCCTGGAGCGATGAGTGAGTACTGGTCCTCATGTATGTCTGTCCGTCCTTCACAGCCCCACTAGACCTTCCGACACTTAAACACTGAAAAGAGTTCCAGTGACTGAAACTGGTGAGGCCAGTTTGTTTGATTCCCTGTGTGGCGTTCAAGGGGCCTCTGATGTTTCTGTTTGTTTGACTGTTTGTCAGTTCGAAGGAGTGGGATGGAGTTCAGCCGGAGGAGAAGAAGAAGCTGGATCACTCTGCTGATGATGGAGAGTTCTGGTGGGTTTAGTTACATTATGAAATGTACGGGCAGCTGTTTGGGGTGGAAATAATTCTTAAATTGTTGAAGAACCAGACTTAGACTGGTTCTTCTAAGTCCTCCTCCTCCTCCTCCTCCCTTTCTCTGCTGGCTGCAGGATGTCCTACAATGATTTCCTGCGTCAGTTTTCTCGCCTTGACATCTGTAACCTGACGCCCGACACGCTGAGCAGCGACATGGTCGGCCGCTGGAACTACGGCGAGTTCGAAGGCGTCTGGAGAGTCGGCTCCACCGCCGGAGGCTGCAGGAACTACCCTGGTACAGATCCGGATTAGTGAGCCCCTCTTCAACCAGTGTTCAGTTTGAATCCTGATTCTGATCTAGTTTCAGTCTTCTGACGAAATGAAAATGTAGTGAAATTTTATTCATCTGACTTTTCTTAGTCAACAAACATGAAACCACATTAGTCGAGTTTTCATCAGTGAAACTTTTGTCGTGCACTCTTAATTTTTAGGTCTTCTATGCATTTTCACATTTCTGTGTGTCTATCTTTGTGTGTACAGTCACCATGGTTACAGCTGTCTCCATCTTCGTTGTGTACAGTTACCCTGGTAACTGACAGACTGACCTTCCTCAGTAACTCCAGTTCTCAGTATAAACTCTGAACCGCTCTCTCATTACTGCTCACCTAGTATTAGCATTAACATTAGCACGTAAACAGCCCTGTGTTCCCTCAAAGACATTTTCAAATTTGGAAAAGGCCCTAAGTTTGAGGGAACGTAGGGCTGAGGGAACATTGGTTTGAGGGAACATTGGTTTGAGGGAACGTAGGGCTGAGGGAACACGGGGCCAAGGGAACATAGGTTTAAAGGGAACATTGGTTTGAGGGAACGTAGGGCTGAGGGGTTTTTATCATATAGGATATCGTAGTGAACTTCCTTTAGATGTTTGACTGTCCACATTAATCCTGAATAGACTCGTTCCTCCTGACAACATGAAAGATGGCGGACTGAGAGTACATTAATTTGACATCACAGCACCTGATAAAGTTACGTTAGCTCACCTTCTCACATCTCAGCTGTTTGTTGCTGCTTTCTCTCGACGCTCCGTGGATTGTAGATGAATTCAGTCCATAAATCATCAAGATAACGCTACTGAAGGGAAGAAGAAGCTACTCAAACAGATCAATCAACTCCTGACCAGCATATATTATTGGCTGCTGTACAAAAACTGTTGGATGGACCAATTCAGGCCATTGTTGGCTTATATTCAGATTGTTTTTATATACTCCTTAAAATATCTGACTTTTTTCCCATTCAAATAAATGGCAGACATGTTCACACCTAGAAAATTAGCTGGAAAACGCTTTGACTTCAAATGACATTTCAACTGCTTTCAGTATTACAGTTATTTCAAATATTTCAAGTGTAATATTTTTCTACAGTTTGTATTATTTTTATGATATTATTTTTATTTTATACTGTTTGTGTCTTGTATTGATTCTGTGAAACGGGTATAAATTGACTCCTATGTCTCTCTGCAGCCACGTTCTGCTCCAACCCTCAGTTCTTCATCCGGCTGGAGGACGTCGATGATGACCCTCATGACGGCGAGGACGGCTGCACCGTCCTGATTGGTCTGATGCAGAAAGATGCTCGCAAGGAGAGACGTTTCGGACGAGACCTCAACACCATCGGATTCGCCATCTACGAGGTACAAATACACAGACAAACACATATGTAAAAGTACTATTTCCTGCATTCAACGCTCTATTTTAGTAAAAGTACAGAAGTATTCTCAGCTTCATGTAGTTAAAGTATCAGTAGTTACTTCTGATGAGACCACAGGAAACAGGACAGAGTCCGTTTTTGACATTTTATAGATAAAACAATTATTTAATTGATTCATTAAGAAAAAATCATCAGAATAATCACTAATGAAAATAATCGTAGCTCGATATAAGAAAGTCCTTTATCAGCTAATAGGCCGTCAATCAGTCGAACTACTGGAGTTTCATCCATGACTGATTATATTCTGAGTTTAGTCTTTGACTCATGAAAGCTTTTAGTTTCAAACACTGAAGTTTATTTTGAAAATCTTTATTGAGCAACAGTTTTTACCTGCAGAACAAACTCGCTCACATGTTATTAACATATAAAGTGTGTTTGAATGGATGAACTTCTGTCTGGATTTCTGATATTTGTCTGTTTTTTTCTTCCAGGTTCCTGATGAGGTGAGTCAGTCAGTTTAAGGATGAAACAAAGTAAAAGTACAAAGAGTACAAACACTATCTGCATATTAACATTGTTAGATTCTCATAATGGCTAAGATGAGATGGGAGTCCAAGGAAGGAAGGAAGGAAGGAAGGGCGTGATAATAACTGTGAATTGAATTTTAAATGAATCCATCTCGCCGGGCTTCAAGTTATGCGCTTGTGGTTCAGACCGCTCAGCGTCCTGCGAGGAACTCCTGGCAGCTGCTGCAGATGTTATACATGCTGCTCCAGCAGCTCGTTAAGTAGCTCGTTAAGGTCACATGATCCCACCTGAGGCAGGTGGATGGAGAGATGATCCATCAGTCAATGTTCAGCAGTGCTGGAGAGGAACTCAGTACATTTACTCAACTACAAGTACTTCAAGTAAAATCCTTATGTGATTATTTCCATTTTCTGTTACTTCTACTTTTTTATTTAATAACTTTACTTTTTGAGATTCAGACTATTAAAACAAAATGTAATCAACACCCAAATGATGATGTAATATGAACACATGAATGCATCAATAATTATAATCCAATGATATAATAAATATGATTATATATTATAGATAAAACTAACAAGAGTACATAAAACAGCTCATCCTGCATGCAGTCCTTTAATGTAATAATGATTTAATAATAAAACAATCACAGAGGCCTAATGAATACTTTTACTTTGAGTTCACGTTGTTCATAATACTTTTGCTGAAGTGAGTATTTTTAGTGTGCTTGTTGCTATTTCTTACTACTTATAATACTTCTTCCACCACTGAATTAATCATCCGTCAGTAAAGTTATTTTTGTGTGCTGATCGAGAAAATAAATATCTCAATATTCAGTATTTCATATTTAACATTTCTTCCAGCAGCCATGTTGACAGGAAGTCATTTAGGAACCTTACATGTGCTCTGCTCTCAGCTGATCACATGAATCCATGAAATATTGATTACTGATAACAATCTGCAGCAACAATCAGTCACAGTGGGAAACAAATACTGAGAACAGCTGTCATTCAGATAACTAAACTTCTTCTTCTGTGGTCAGTATAAAGGTCGCAGTAACGTCCACCTGGGCCCGGACGTCCTGCTGAGGAGGACGGCTGTGGCTCGCAGTCACAACTTCATTAACCTGAGGGAGGTGTGCGACCGATTCAAACTGCCGCCCGGAGAGTACGCCATCGTCCCCTCCACCTTTGAACCGCATCGCAAAGGAAGCTTCATCCTGAGGGTGTTTACCGAAAAAGAGGCCCACACCAGGTCAGTCACACTGGTGTAAATATAGCGGGACACTCTGTGATGGGCTGGGCCGAGCGCTCAGTGATTCTCTTCTGTTTTCTGTGTTTCAGTCCGATGGAGGAGGATGTAAACGTTGATATCCAGGAGGTTTGTGACACGTTTCATGAGATCAACCTTTAGTTTTTCACAGAAACCTTTGTGTTTAAACAAGTGAGAAGATTTTCTTGGATCCGTTTTGTTTGAACAGGATAAAAGTTTGTGAGAACAACGTATGCAAAGTGTCCATCAGTTAATATCTTAATATCTAGTGTGTGGTGTCGTATTGAGACAACAAGACATAAAGAATCATTTAACTATTTAAGTCACTTATTGAAAACATCTGGCACTTTTTTGATTTCATGTGTTTTCTTTCCTTCCAGCCTGATGTTGGACAGAACGACGTGGATCCTCACTTCAAACGTCTCTTTGTCCAGATCTCTGGAAATGTAACAAAATGTTTTTCCAAAATGTCTTCTTACATTGAAAAGATCCTTCCTGTCCAACTGATAAATGAAGCCTCTCGTTTTATTTCTGTCTTAAAAGGACTCTGAAATTTCTGCCTTCGAGCTCCAACAGATTTTGGACCAAGTTGTCGCTCAGAGTAAGAACAGTTTACCATCACACAAACACACATTCACAGCTTCTGATGATGCAAAGCTTTAATGTAAATGAAGCTGCATGTTCAGTGTGCTGCTGCTGCTGTGTGTTTTCTGTCTGAAGGGTCGGACGTAAAAACCGACGGTTTCAGTCTGCAGACGTGCCGCAGCATCATCAGCCTGCTGGATGTATCCTTCACCTGTCAGACAGACAGGCAGAGAGACAGGCAGGCAGAGAGACAGGCAGGCAGAGAGACCGGCAGGCAGAGAGACCGGCAGGCAGAGAGACAGGCAGAGAGACCGGCAGGCAGAGAGACCGGCAGAGAGACCGGCAGGCAGAGAGACAGGCAGAGAGACAGGCAGGCAGAGAGACCGGCAGGCAGAGAGACCGGCAGAGAGACCGGCAGGCAGAGAGACCGGCAGGCAGAGAGACCGGCAGAGAGACCGGCAGGCAGAGAGACAGGCAGGCAGAGAGACCGGCAGAGAGACCGGCAGGCAGAGAGACCGGCAGAGAGACCGGCAGGCAGACAGGCAGGCAGAGAGACAGGCAGAGAGACCGGCAGGCAGAGAGACAGGCAGAGAGACAGGCAGGCAGAGAGACCGGCAGGCAGAGAGACCGGCAGAGAGACCGGCAGGCAGAGAGACCGGCAGGCAGAGAGACCGGCAGAGAGACCGGCAGGCAGAGAGACAGGCAGGCAGAGAGACCGGCAGAGAGACCGGCAGGCAGAGAGACCGGCAGAGAGACCGGCAGGCAGACAGGCAGGCAGAGAGACAGGCAGGCAGAGAGACAGGCAGAGATACCGGCAGAGAGACAGGCAGGCAGAGAGACAGGCAGGCAGACAGACAGGCAGATAGACAGGCAGGCAGAGAGACAGGCAGAGAGACAGGCAGAGAGACAGGCAGACAGGCAGGCAGAGAGACCGGCAGGCAGACAGGCAGGCAGAGAGACAGGCAGAGAGACCGGCAGGCAGAGAGACAGGCAGAGAGACAGGCAGGCAGAGAGACCGGCAGGCAGATAGACAGGCAGGCAGACAGACAGGCAAGCAGACAGGCAGGCAGAGAGACAGGCAGAGAGACCGGCAGGCAGACAGGCAGGCAGAGAGACAGGCAGATAGACAGGCAAGCAGACAGGCAGGCAGAGAGACAGGCAGGCAGACAGACAGGCAGAGAGACAGACAGGCAAGCAGACAGGCAGGCAGAGAGACAGGCAGATAGACAGGCAAGCAGACAGGCAGGCAGAGAGACAGGCAGGCAGACAGACAGGCAAGCAGACAGGCAGGCAGAGAGACAGGCAGAGAGACCGGCAGGCAGACAGGCAGGCAGATAGACAGGCAAGCAGACAGGCAGGCAGAGAGACCGGCAGATAGACAGGCAAGCAGACAGGCAGGCAGAGAGACAGGCAGGCAGACAGACAGGCAGGCAGACAGGCAAGCAGAGAGACAGGCAGAGAGACAGGCAGGCAGAGAGACCGGCAGAGAGACCGGCAGGCAGACAGGCAGGCAGAGAGACAGGCAGAGAGACAGGCAGAGAGACAGGCAAGCAGACAGGCAGGCAGAGAGACAGGCAGAGAGACCGGCAGGCAGACAGACAGGCAGATAGACAGGCAAGCAGACAGGCAGGCAGAGAGACCGGCAGATAGACAGGCAAGCAGACAGGCAGGCAGAGAGACAGGCAGGCAGACAGACAGGCAGACAGACAGGCAGGCAGACAGACAGGCAAGCAGACAGGCAGGCAGAGAGACAGGCAGGCAGAGAGACAGGCAGAGAGACCGGCAGGCAGACAGGCAGGCAGATAGACAGGCAAGCAGACAGGCAGGCAGAGAGACCGGCAGATAGACAGGCAAGCAGACAGGCAGGCAGAGAGACAGGCAGGCAGACAGACAGGCAGACAGACAGGCAGGCAGACAGACAGGCAAGCAGACAGGCAGGCAGAGAGACAGGCAGAGAGACCGGCAGGCAGACAGGCAGGCAGACAGGCAGGCAGACAGACAGGCAAGCAGACAGGCAGGCAGAGAGACAGGCAGAGAGACCGGCAGGCAGACAGGCAGGCAGATAGACAGGCAAGCAGACAGGCAGGCAGAGAGACAGGCAGGCAGACAGACAGGCAAGCAGACAGGCAGGCAAGCAGGCAGACAGGCAGGCAGAGAGACCGGCAGATAGACAGGCAAGCAGGCAGACAGGTTGACAAGCAGACAGATGGACAGGCACACAGGTGGACAGCCAGGTAGTCAGACAGACAGGCAGGCAGACAGACAGTGTGGCTCTTTGACTGGGGGTCAGATGGACGGCAGCAGTAAACTGGGGCTGCTGGAGTTTCACTCTCTGTGGACGAAGATGCAGAAATATCTGGTGAGAACAGTTTGTCCGTCCAGCCCTGCGATTGGTTCAGTGCTGTGAGGTCACTGGAAATATTGGAACTTGAATTATAATAAAATATTAAATTGAATTATCATTATATATCATTATATATTAACATGCACAAATGAGTATATATGAATATATTCACACACACAGACACACACAGGTGTGATGTCATGCAGCTTTTCTGTCTTTATAGTTTCTAAAACCGAAACATTTCTGTTGTACAAATGATAATAATTCACTTTTTCTACCACATTTTTATACAAAGACACTCATTTAAACTGTAATATTTAACTAACTCCTCCTACTCCTGCTTCTCCTGCTTTTCCTGTTCTTCCTCCTACTCCTCCCGCTCTTCCTCATCCTTTTCTGTTTCTCCTCCTCCAGGAGATCTTTAGGAGTCACGATTCGGATGGTTCTGGTACGATGAGCAGTCATGAGATGAGAGCAGCGCTGGCTGAAGCAGGTCAGTTCAACGTGATCCTGAATCCAGCAGGAGGATCCATAGATGTTTTCAATCAATGACTAATATCAATAATGTATCAATGTGAGGGGAGATCAGATGTAACCATGTCTGCCTGGATTACCAGAAGACTCTGCAGCCTGAGACAGAGGCTGCATAATAAACCTCCATAAAAGATCGGGGCCTCCACCAGCACCGCCCCACCACACCATCATAGAGCCGCTACCAGAACCTGTCCGGATGTAAACTTCACACATCCAGACCCACCAAGTGCTGACCCGAGTCAAAGCAACGTTTATAACTAAATACTTGAACAAACTGAAAAGGGCTCTAGAGATCTTAGAGCGGTTCCATGAGTTGGTGTTAATGTGTCTGAACTAACCAGAAAATCTTTTTTCTTTTGTAAAACAGTCGGAGCTGAAATGTATTATTATAGTTGAAGTTAATAGTAAGACGGGAGTCTGTTGAGGAGGCTCAGGTGCTCTAAAACAGGTTCCAGGACTTTCAAGGACTTCTTGAAAATGTTCCAGGGTTCCTCAACATGAAGAAAGTTGTAAATTAACTGTGACTCTGAGGATGAAGATGTTTTAATCCCAGTAAAGATCTCCACTTACTGGATTCTCCCTGGTACTGCAGGTAACCTCTGTGTGTGTGTGTGTGTGTGTTCAGGTTTCCAGGTGAACAGCGCTGTGATTCAGGAGATCGTCGGTCGTTATGCTGACAGACGATACGCAATCGACTTCGACTGTTTTGTTGGCTGTTTGATCCGTCTGGAGATGCTCTTCAGTGAGTCTCAAAACATCAGAGCGACTAAACTAAAACCGACCAACAAACGTCCCAAACCCACCAGCCAATGGGGACACACCCCCTGAAAAAAAGATGCAAAGCTGACAGGGAGGACAAATTGTTTGTTGTTTGTTTGTTGTCATAAGTTTTACTTTTGAGACAATTTTTTGGCTTCAGTGAGTTTTATTGTCTGGGGACAGGGACTGGGGACAGGGACTGGGGACAGGGACTGGGGACAGGGACTGAGAGACAGGGACTGAGAGACTGGAGACAGGGACTGGGGACAGGGACTGGAGACAGGGACTGAGAGACAGGGACTGGAGACAGGGACTGAGAGACAGGGACTGGAGACAGGGACTGAGAGACAGGGACTGAGAGACTGGAGACAGGGACTGGGGACAGGGACTGGAGACAGGGACTGAGAGACAGGGACTGGAGACAGGGACTGAGAGACAGGGACTGAGAGACTGGAGACAGGGACTGGGGACAGGGACTGAGAGACTGGAGACAGGGACTGGGGACAGGGACTGGGGACAGGGACTGGAGACAGAGACTGAGAGACAGGGACTGGGGACAGGGACTGGAGACAGGGACTGAGAGACAGGGACTGAGAGACTGGAGACAGGGACTGGGGACAGGGACTGGGGACAGGGACTGAGAGACTGGGACTGGGGACAGGGACTGAGAGACAGGGACTGGGGACAGGGACTGGGGACAGGGACTGAGAGACTGGGACTGAGAGACTGGGGACAGGGACTGAGGGACTGAGGGACAGGGACTGAGAGACTGGGGACAGGGACTGGAGACAGGGACTGAGAGACAGGGACTGGGGACAGGGACTGGAGACAGGGACTGAGAGACTGGGGACAGGGACTGAGGGACTGAGGGACAGGGACTGAGAGACTGGGGACAGGGACTGGGGACAGGGACTGGGGACAGGGACTGAGAGACTGGGGACAGGGACTGGAGACAGGGACTGGAGACAGGGACTGGGGACAGGGACTGAGAGACTGGGGACAGGGACTGGGGACAGGGACTGGGGACAGGGACTGAGAGACTGGGGACAGGGACTGGGGACAGAGACTGAGAGACAGGGACTGGGGACAGGGACTGGGGACAGGGACTGAGAGACTGGGGACAGGGACTGGGGACAGAGACTGGGGACAGAGACTGGGGACAGGGACTGAGGGACTGGAGATCCATGATTACCTCAGAGAGTTCTGACAGGGGTTCTAGGTTCCTTGAGCAGGTCCAGGTCCACATGCTGAGAACCTCCATAAAGACATTCCAGTTTCAGTATTACACAGTGAATATCTACTGGTTCCCAGTGCTCCCAGTACAGAGACGACCCAGTGTGTCTTTTTCTTCTAGAGATGTTCAGAACTCTGGACAAGAAGAACCAGGGGACGATCCAACTGGACCTGCAGCAGGTAAAACTCAGTCCTGTACTGGTCTCAGTGGTGCTGAACCAGTACACCAGTATACCTACAGGCTGCATCTGCTCGTCTTCTTCTTCTGGTCTTTCATGGCTGCAGCCCTCATGACGTCATCACTGAACTCTTCTTCTTCTCCTGCAGTGGCTCTGCCTCGCCATCAACTGACAGCCGTCCGCTCCAGGTGCATGCTGGGAGGACAGACAGCTGTTTGAAAATGTAGTTTAAATAAAACTGTCGTCAAGTTTAAATAAACTCTGAATCATTCGATTTATTAACAATGTGCATTTTATTTTACATTACAAACACACAACTTACTGAAAGGGGAGGAGAGGGGGAGAGAGGGGGAGAGAGAGGGGAGGAGAGAGGGGGAGAGAGAGAAAGAGAGAGGGAGAGGGAGAGAGGGGGGGAGAGAGAGGGAGGGTGAGAGGGGGAGAGGGGAGGAGAGAGAGGGGGAGAGAGAGGGGGAGAGGGGAGGAGAGAGAGGGAGAGGGAGAGAGAGGGAGAGAGAGGGAGAGGGAGAGAGGGGGGGAGAGAGAGGGAGGGTGAGAGGGGGAGAGGGGAGGAGAGAGAGGGGGAGAGAGAGGGGGAGAGGGGAGGAGAGAGAGGGAGAGAGAGAGAGAGGGGGAGAGGGGAGGAGAGAGAGAGAGAGAGAGAGAGAGAGAGAGAGAGAGAGAGGGGGAGAGGGGGAGAGAGAGAGGTGGAGAGGGGAGGAGAGAGGGGGAGAGGGGAGAGAGAGAGGTGGAGAGGGGAGGAGAGAGGGGGAGAGGGGAGGAGAGAGGGGGAGAGGGGGGGAGAGGGGAGGAGAGAGGGGGAGAGGGGGGGAGAGGGGAGGAGAGAGAGAGAGAGAGAGAGAGAGAGAGAGGGGGAGAGGGGAGGAGAGGGGGGGGAGGGGGGGAGAGGGGAGGAGAGAGGGGGAGGGGGGGGAGAGGGGAGGAGAGAGAGAGAGAGAGAGGGGGAGAGGGGAGGAGAGAGAGAGAGAGAGAGGGGGAGAGAGAGGGAGGGAGAGAGGGGGAGAGGGGAGGAGAGAGAGAGAGAGAGAGGGGGAGAGAGGGGGAGAGGGGAGGAGAGAGAGAGAGAGTTGGCTCTGGCCTCTGGTAAACCAAGGTCTGCCAGATATCTTCTGTTTTCAGGGTTAGACACAACAGGCTGGAGCCTGGTTGTTGACGCTGGATAAGAGAGACTGTAGAGAGGCTATGCTGCTGCTAGGACAGCAATGGTTGACGTCTTTCCTTGTTTGGATCTGATATCCAACAGAGTCCTCACACATGACAGGCTGAGTTAGGAATAACCCTGTTTGGATATAGAGGAACTTCTCAGTTCTGGGGAGGGTTAAACACTGAGCTTCAGGACACCATCTTCAGATTTGGGTAGCAGTACGCTGTGATTCACACGTGCTGTTTCCCTTTTCTCCTCGATCGAGCTTCAATAAATATTCCTGTGTAAGACGTCCAGGTCTCCTGAAACTTCTTGTTAGAGTGAACCAGCTCTAAGATTTCCATCACAGTGATGAACCAACTTGTTGAACAAAAGAACTAAAGGAGGCGGTGGGCGGGGGTGTAAGAAGATACAGGAGATTCCAAGAGTTACTTCACCTTTTTATTTAACCTTCAATGAACTGTTCATAGTGTTGTTTTACCTTCTGAAACCAGTGTACCAGCTCAAGTCTCTGGTTGAACTTAATACTTTGCAGGATTATATTAAATTGACATTTTTATTGAAGCTTGTTTTAAATAAGCTTTCCTCAGTGTTGTTTTATTGTACCGTACCTTTATTAGAGCGTTGCATGCTGCTAACAGACCTGTTCTAATAAGACTGCTGGATAGTTTTAATGTCACGTATTAGGAGTGCAGTTTACTGGAGTGTTTTTTTCCTTTATGTCCAGCTGGTTCAGTTCTGCCAAAGTCTCTGACTGAACATTTTTTTCTTTTAGGTTTTGTTACCTTGTAAATAGGGAAATGAGTTTGGTTGTAGTCTTAAAACCCCACGTGAAAGAGAAGCGTGATCAGATCGTGATCAGACCTGAAGCTGCAAACACAGACTTCTTTGATTTTCTCCCATTGAAACCAAACCCACATTTCTATCATTCAAATCCAGACTGCTGTTTCTAAGACCCTGGGCGGCGCAGAGGCTGACTAAGCCTCAAAGAATGAAACTTTGTGGGTTTGGGAACTCCCTTCCTGCTTCCCCTTCACAGAGCCAAGGCAACAATTCCGGAAGTGGGACACGCAGCCTTCACAATAAAAGAACCTGAGCATGAAAAAGTAAGTTGAACATAAACACAATAAGAGGAACACAGACAGACTGTGTGTAAAGCTCTGAACCCACAGGACCATCACAAACAAATATGTTATTGGTCTGAAATGATTGGGTGACTCAGATCAGCCATGTGACCACAACATCGTTGGTTTGATTCCAGCCGGAGACCTTTGTTACCTCTCCAGTTATCATCATCTCTGTCCATCTAAAGACGGCGGCTTTCAACTTTCACTGAACTGGTTTTAAGATATTTCTGTTCCAGCAGTGCAAGAATATTCAGACCATTGACGTCAGTGTCAGCAGAAATACCTCATGTCCCGTCCTGGGTCAAATGTCAGCTGATTAAAGGTACGCGAGTGGTGATATTACATATGTTCAGAGGAGCCACTGACTGCAGCTCACAGATCCATACAGAGCAGCATAGTCAAACAGAAACTGACTTTCACTGTGGTTTGTTAAAATGTACAGAAGAAGAATTTCTCCCAACACAACGAGGAGCAGAAGCGTAAAGGGAAATACTGAATACTGACAGGTACAGGTTCTGTTGTTGGTCATTATGCTGATTTTATTAACTCTTTTTATTTAAATGTGTCAATGAAGAGAGCGCAACAGTAGTTTTATTTTGAAGGAACCCACCGGAAGTCTTACCTGTCAGTCTGTCCGTCTTCACTCTACCTGTTTCTCCCAGCAGGGTGACCACTCCCTTCCCGGATATCACTCACCTGTATCCTCAACACCCTCCAGTCCAGGCTCCAGACCCTCCAGGACCCTCCAGTCCAGGCTCCAGACCCTCCAGGACCCTCCAGGGCTCTCCAGGACCCTCCAGGACCCTCCAGTCCAGGCTCCAGACCCTCCAGGACCCTCCAGGGCTCTCCAGGACCCTCCAGTCCAGGCTCCAGACCCTCCAGGACTCTCCAGGACCCTCCAGTCCAGGCTCCAGACCCTCCAGGACCCTCCAGGGCTCTCCAGGACCCTCCAGTCCAGGCTCCAGACCCAGCAGCATGTCGGGCATCGCGGCCACCCTGCAGCACCGGCGGGAGAAGGACCGGGGCGTCGGCAGCAACAGCCAGGCGGTGAAGTACCTGAACCAGGACTACGAGGCTCTGCGGCAGCGCTGCTTCGACAGCGGCCGTCTGTTCCAGGACGAAGCGTTCCCGGCGCTGCCCTCCTCCCTGGGATTCAAGGAGCTGGGCCCGGGCTCCTACAAGACCCGGGGGGTGTCCTGGGAGAGACCCACGGTCAGTGAAAACACACATTATTCTAATGAAGTTCGGCACTGACTCCGAAGAAACATGCACATCAACTGCACTCATCTGCCCTGACGCCAGACTTCATTACAAAAATGGGCATTTTAAGGCTGATGACAACTTTTTAACAAACTTTATTCACTTCTCTTCTATTGGCACAATTAAAACCCACCAAGTTAAACTTCATATCAGTAAATATTAGTAAATGACTTGATGTAATTAGTCAAACCGGCCTTCTTCCTGGCTCCACTTCAGGAACTCCAGACCTGGTTTTGGAACAGCTGACTCGTGGAAATCTGTGCAGATTAACCTGAGAGTCAGACAACTTTAACAACTTTATCAATAAACATAAATGGTCCTATATATCTGTCCCTATTGATTGATTGATTGATAGATTTCACAGTTTAGTTTAACGTTACGATCCTACTGCTGTTTCTAAAAATGTCTTAATTTTATTTCTTCATGGTATTTGTCTTTGAGGAATGTAAAATCTGTATTTTGTTAATAGAGTGTGGCAGCTTCGTGTAGAACAGGCTGCTCAGACTGTTTGCTGCAGATCAGAAGTCTGTATCTGATGGTGATGATGTTTAGACAGATGAGGCGTGAGGCTGTTCAGCCTGCTTTCCCTCGCTGATCACATCTGAAAACCACTCAGGAAACATCAGATTATAGATTTTAGGTCAGATTATAATCTGATCCACCTGCTCAGGTGCATGACGTCTGACCCGCTTGTGTTTGATCAGACACATTCACTGCACATTCACAGTGGGAGCTGTGGTTAAACTGGTCAACTCCCACCATAGTGAGTGTAGTAGCTGCTTCATACAGAAGCTGATGAGATTTATTTTATAAATAATAATATGTATACACTTTCTCAGTTCTTACTATAATATACACAAGATAATCCTGGGACCCCTGTTTGACAGGCACTGCTGGAGAAATGGGACGCCGTATCATGGAAATGCAACACAATCAAGATATTTGTTGTTGTTATTATTATTATTGTTATCATCATCATCATTATCATAATTTCTTTCTTTCTTTCAAATTATCGAATATATATTTAAAATATTGTAAACCTATAAGGAGAACAAAGAAATTAGCTAGAAATAGCAGCTTTATTTGCGTGGGCCAGCTGAAACAGACCCATCAGCGCCCCCTGCAGGCCGCAGAGGTCATTACCGGAAACATGAAGAGGTCGAACCTCTGGAGAGCAGGACGGAGATGCCCGAACTTTACTGATGATCTGTCTGTTAGGCTTGTGATATTTCTCTCTGTACAAGTAGCAGCAGACATTTTCTTATCTTCTTCACTGGTGATCCTCCCGCCTCCATCAGGGTGGCTCAGACAAAGCCAGCGGGTATGAGCAGCTGGTTCAGTCTGTGAGCTGATGTGTGTGTTGTTTTTCCTGTGCAGGAGTTGACCTCCGATCCCGAGTTCATCGTCTCTGGAGCCTCTAGGACGGACATCTGTCAGGGAGCTCTGGGTGAGAACGAACACCAACACAACAACAGTCTGCAGTCACACGATGGGGCAGTGTTTCAGAGGCAGCTTACAGTATCAGTGCAGTAGTTCTGAGTATTCTGCGCTGTTTCCTGACAGTATCAGTGCAGTAGTTCTGAGTATTCTGCGCTGTTTCCTGACAGTATCAGTGCAGTAGTTCTGAGTATTCTGTGAGTGTGGCAGGTCCCATTATGCAGACGATTTGCTGCTTTATTGTTCTGATCTGCTGAAACTGTATTTGGACCACAGCAGATTTTAACCTCCAACCAACGCGGGTTCAGCACTACGACTGCTACGTGATACATGTTACGTGCCACCAGTCTGCATAAATACCAATGCATCACTGTCCTGTGAAAACCATGTATCTCCAGAACATCAACTTTTCCACATCAGACACCAATGTCTGCCTGTTTCTTCACATGGCCAGTGTGGTAGGATTACCACAATATGAAAGTCCTGCGTTCATAGTTAACTGACTTAAAAGTAAAAAATGATCCAAATTAAAGGGACTCAATGAACAGAGTTAGCGTTGTGTTATATTATTAGATTATTATTACTTTAAGGTGTAAGAAGCTTTTTCTGCTGCAGTTAGTGAAGGTGGAGCTGATTTGAACGGTTCTGTATACACATACTTTGTTTGTAAAATCTTTATTGATATAGAAACCATGAGAAGTTCCATGAGGAGAATAGAGTCAGAAACACTGCCAGTTATTTTTTCTGCAGCCTGTCAGACTGGAAGAACTGGTTCAGTAACTGAGGCGGCTGACACAAAGACCATTGCACAGGTGCAGAGTACAAACTGCCTGCATACACCCTAAGGTAGGGCAGCCTGGGTGTAGCCTCACTGTTGCTCCGCACCTTCAGTATGAACTGAAGGAGAAACAGTCAGACCACGACATTCAGACAGACTCAAGTCAGAAAATCAGCCTTAAACTATCAAAGTGAGGCGGACATGAAGCTCTATCCCCAATGGAGAGTTGAATAACAAACTAACTCTTACAGAGAAGAAGAGTCCAACAACTCAGTACAAATAAATAAAAAGCCCTGACCAGGACAAAGCAGAGGAGATCAACCTAACAAGTTCTAACCCAACCATAACCAGTCCAGAGACAGAGGAGAGAGACAGGAATTGTGGGGATGACATCCAGAAAACACTCTGACCAGCAGGGAATCAAACCGGGGACCACGTGAGCCCTAACAGCTATTGGGTTGCCCGAACCCTAACTGGTCCTAACTGGACTAAAGATTATTATGATCAGTGTCTTGACTAATTGATTAATTAATGATTGATTCATCGTTTAAGTCTGTAAAATGTTGTGACATCTTGTTTTGTTCGACCGAAGAGTTTCTCTTTAGTGTGTGTGTGTGTGTGTGTGTGTGTGTGTGTGTGTGTGTGTGTGTGTGTGTTGGTCGTCTTGGCAACAGAAACAGTAAACACGCTGAGAGGAGAGTGGGCGGCGGCTGATTCACTCTGATGTTTGTGGTTCATCTGGAAATAGTTTCTATGGTAACGAAGGGAAACACCTGGGAGAGTTCAGCCAATCAGAGCACAGAGCAGCGGAGTGCAGACAGGTCACTGATCAGCTCATTATTAAAGGACCAGGACGCTGTTTCATCACTGCGGATGGTTTCAGTTTCCAGGTAGATTTCCCTCCTGCTGGTAGTAGAGTAGCAGAAACCGATGGTGTGTTTAAGGACACTCCGACATTTGACACATCTGATTCACCTGATCCTTTTCACAGCCTCCAGATTCTGATTGTTGTGGATCTTCTAGGTTTGATGTTTCCACTGCAGCAGCTTAAGGAAGTTGACTGACAGTTTTTAAGATCTAAAGAACTAAGCCCCGCCCCCTTCCTGTCCATCATCCAGGTGACTGCTGGCTGCTCGCCGCCATAGCCTCTCTGACCCTGAACGAGGAAGTTCTGGCCCGAGTCGTCCCACGTGGACAGAGCTTCATGAAAGGAGAGTATGCCGGCATCTTCCACTTCCAGGTACACTAAACCACTGTGCCGGTACTCGTACAAGGTACTGAGTACACAGACAGTCCTGTACTATACTGACTTTCCCCCTTCCGTCTGTCTGTCTGTCTCCGTCCCTCCCGTCTGTAGTTCTGGCAGTTTGGCGAGTGGGTGGACGTGGTGATTGACGACCGTCTGCCGGTTAAAGATGGAGAGCTGCTGTTCGTCCACTCGGCGGAGGGGAGGGAGTTCTGGAGCGCCCTGCTGGAGAAGGCCTACGCCAAGTAAGACCTGAGTCTGAGTCTGAAGACCGGCTCCAACCACAGAAACTACAGTTAAACCAGGACCCTGGAGGTTCCCAGACTGACTTGAACCAGGGATGTTGCGATGACATGCCCAGTGTCTTAGACCCCTATGCCGTGTTCAGACTAGTAGCCACCTACAGTCCTGTCTGTCTGCCTGTCTGCCTCGCTGTCTCTCTCTCTGTCTGTCTGCCTGTCTGTCTGTCTGTCTGTCACGCTGTGTTCAGGTGTTTGTTACTACACGTCGTCCTTTGGTTCGTTCTGATATGGTTGTGATGTGGTTGTGATGTTGTGATATTGTAATGTGATTGTGGTTGTGTGATGTGGTTGTGTGATGTGGTTGTGGTTGTGATGTTATCATGTGATTGTGATGTGGTTGTAATGTAGTTGTGATTTGGTTGTGATGTGGTTGTTGTTGGGATGTGGTTGCGGTGTTTTTGTGATGTGGTTGTTGTTGGGATGTTGTTGTGATGTGGTTGCGGTTGTGATGTGGTTGCAGTGTTGTTGTGATGTGGTTGCGGTGTTGTTGTGATGTGGTTGCGGTGTTGTGATGTGGTTGTGTTGTTCTGATGTGGTTGTGATGTAGTTGTGATGTGGTTGCGGTGTTGTTGTTATGTGGTTGTGGTTGTAAAGTTGTTGTGATGTGGTTGTGATGTGGTTGCGGTGTTGTTGTGATGTGGTTGCGGTGATGTTGTGATGTGGTTGCGGTGTTCTGATGTAGTTGTGATGTGGTTGCGGTGTTGTTGTTATGTGGTTGTAATGTTGTTGTGATGTGGTTGTTGTTGGGATGTGGTTGTGATGTGGTTGCGTTGTGGTTGTGATGTGGTTGCGGTGTTCTGATGTGGTTGCGATGTGGTTGCGGTGTTGTTGTAATGTTGTTGTGATGTGGTTGTGATGTGGTTGTGATGTGGTTGTGATGTGGTTGCGGTGTTGTTATGTGGTTGTAATGTTGTTGTGATGTTGTTGTGATGTGGTTGTGATGTGGTTGTGATGTGGTTGTGATGTGGTTGCGGTGTGGTTGTGGTTGTGATGTGGTTGCGGTGTTCTGATGTGGTTGTGATGTGGTTGCGGTGTGGTTGTGGTTGTGATGTGGTTGCGGTGTGGTTGTGGTTGTGATGTGGTTGTGATGTGGTTGCGGTGTGGTTGTGGTTGCGGTGTTCTGATGTGGTTGTGATGTGATTGCGATGTTGTGATGTTGTTGTGATGTGGTTGTTGTTGGGATGTGGTTGTGATGTGGTTGCGGTGTTGTTGTGGTTGCGGTGTGGTTGTGGTTGTGATGTGGTTGCGGTGTGGTTGCGGTTGCGGTGTTGTTGTGGTTGCGGTGTGGTTGTGATGTGGTTGCGGTGTGGTTGTGGTTCTGATGTGGTTGCGATGTGATTGCGATGTTGTGATGTTGTTGTGGTTGTGTTGTTGTTGGGATGTGGTTGTGATGTGGTTGCGGTGTTGTTGTGATGTGGTTGCGATGTGGTTGCAGGCTGAATGGCTGTTACGAGGCTCTGTCTGGAGGATCGACCACCGAGGGATTTGAGGACTTCACCGGAGGAATCGCTGAAGCCCACGACCTGAGTAAACCTGCCCCTAATCTGTTCCATATCATCCAGAAGGCTCAGAGCCGCGGGTCCCTGATGGGCTGCTCTATAGATGTAAGTTCACTCTGAGAACACAGAGGGGGAACCAGAGGGTGCCTATATTAATGTTTGTCCAACACATCGAAAGAAGAAAAACAAGGAGGAAGATGAAAAATGAAAAATGAATAAATAAAACTACAGACTGTTTACAGTAGTAGGTTGTAAACTGTAGTAGGATGTAAACTGTGTTCAGTGAGATGATTTCGAGTATTTTGTGGTAGACATTAATAAAATACCTGCTGCATCATCTTACGGAGGCTGCTTTGTTTCATTTGTATTAAAGTTCATTTGCTAATTTTATTTTTCATTTCAGATCACAAGCTCAGCTGACTCGGAGGCAGTCACCTTCCAGAAGCTGGTGAAAGGCCACGCCTACTCTGTGACAGGTGCAGCTGAGGTGAGAGAACACGCCCCTCCTCACAGAGCCCCGCCTCCTCTCTACAGAGCCATGCCCCCTACTTTGACCTCCTGTTACTGTTTATGAACAGCTGACACAGGGTTCTCAGAGTATCTACTGTACTACACAGAAAAAACTTCCCCACAGCTTTAAATTACATTCCCCATGAGTCTTAGCAGTAGGAATGGCTTATTGGAGCTTTGGAGTTCTGAGATGTTCAGATGCAGCAGATCCTTGTTTATCTCAGAAACCTCAAAAACACCTGTCAGCAGCTCACCTGAAGAGGGGGCGGGGCTTCAGCTCTCTATTGGTCAATTTGAAGTAATGGTGTCAAGTGTCACTCTGTGGTCTGCTCTGCATGTGACTGTCTGCAGGTGGAGTACCGTGGCAACATGGAGAAGCTGATTCGGATCAGGAACCCCTGGGGTCAGGTGGAGTGGACCGGAGCCTGGAGTGATGAGTAGGTAACCCCGACAGCTCATCACCCAACAGGTGTTGTAGACGGAGGCTTTCAAACCTCCCTGTGGGGGAGAGGGAGAGTCGATGGGGGGGTTGAGGTGTGAGGTTGGACAGGTGCTTGCAGTTGTCCATTCACAATAAAAATCCATAAATCCACTTAGAAATCAGAGAAAACAGATGCTGCCAACTTGCCTCATGGCTGACGGAGTCACCTGATCAGGTGTCATCATGTTAACACCTGGAGTTCCTGTCAGCTTGTGTTGTCAGCTGGCTCCTCCCTGCTGTCTGCTTCAGCCGGGTGGAGTCTGAGAGTGTGTTGATCCTCTGATCCCCACAGTCCAGCGACAACTGTAAATCTGCTGTTTTTATCTGTGAGTTTATTAAAGATGTTTCCCTCTCTGACAGCTCGATCCAGTGGCGTCACATCAGCGACGAGGATAGAGAGCGCCTGTGTCATCGCTCAGAAGACGGAGAGTTCTGGTGAAGCCCGACCTCCTTTTTATCTCCAAACCACCCGAACTTCATCATAAGGTTGATTGTGTAAAGTGAAACCCTCTGCTCTGTGTTCCAGGATGTCTTTCTCGGACTTCCTGCGACATTACTCCCGGCTGGAGATCTGTAACCTGACTCCCGACGCCCTGAGCGACGACTCTGTCTCTAAGTGGGCTCTGTCCAAATTCGATGGCAGCTGGAGGAGAGGATCCACTGCCGGCGGTTGCAGGAACTTTCCCAGTGAGTGATTCTGTCAGACACAGCAGGTCAACAGCAGACTTTCGGCCATCACGCTCACTTTGTTTTCAAACCGCAGACTCGTTCTGGATGAACCCTCAGTTTGTGATCAAGCTGGACGAGGAGGACGACGACCCAGACGATGGAGAGGCTGGCTGTAGCCTCGTCGTCGGTCTGATCCAAAAGAACCGTAGACGCATGAGGAAGATGGGAGAGGACATGCAGACGGTGGGATTCGCCATCTATGAGGTGAGAATGATTTGTTCCAGGTCAGGATGTTGTTTGACTTTGCAGGAGACCTTTAAGGTTCCAGCTGAAAGCTTACAGAGTCTAGTTCAGCCGGTTCTGTCCATACGTCTTCATAAGTCAGAGACACTAAACAGATTTGAAAACGGGATGCTGCTGTTGGACTTTGAAGCTGGAGTTCGGGACGTGAGCGTCCGTAACTTTCAAACCCTACGAACAAGTTTGCACTGTGTTGACTAACCCGATAACCACCAGCTGAGTCTCTCTGTACTTCGCAGTCTACCGGAGTTTTAATCTGGTGTCTGTGGCGACGTTCCCGCGCTGGCACACCGGTAGTGATCCGTTTTACGATAACCAGTAGTGATTGGTTTGCCAGAGCTGAAGGGTGGAGTAACTGTAGCGCCGTCAGAGGCTGCAGAAACGAGGAGGATGGACGAGCCAAGAGAAGTTTCTGATGCTTCAGACAGTAAAAAACAGAACGCAATCCACCCTGACAGCACTACAGGAGGGAACTGAGTATCCTGAAAGAATCGGGTCCTTTGACTACTACATATAAAAATATTATCTTTGTCAGACCTGCACTCTGACTGCCCCCCCGGCTCCGAGTCAAACGGCTACAACACGTCATCGACACACGTCGGCATTGTTGTCCAGCAGCTGGTCTGAGATCAGTCGCGTCACTTGTCACCCACATGTCAACAGTCTAGGACAGAAAATAAGAGATCTTTTTGTCTCTGGAAGATTAAAGGTTTTACTCTGCTGTGAATCTTTGTCTGAATCTTCTTCTTCTTGTGTTTCAGGTTCCTGATGAGGTATGAAGATGAACCTGCGCACTTCCTGCTGCTCACTTTGTTGCTCAACATTTAATTTCTCTGCTGTGACATATTCGGTCTGATTTCACCTCTCGTGTCCGTCAGTTCTCTGGTCAGAGGAACGTCCACCTCAACAGGAACTTCTTCCTGCGTCACGCCTCCACCGCTCGGTCTGAAACCTTCATCAACCTGCGAGAAGTCTGCAGCCGCTTCTGTCTGCCGCCCGGAGAGTACCTGATCGTCCCGTCCACCTTCGAACCAGAAAAGGACGGAGACTTCTGTGTCCGAGTGTTTTCTGAGAAACAGGCTGACTTCCAGTGAGTTGAATATGACCCTCAGAGGTGGAGGTTAGAGGAACTGGAGCTGCTGTAGTTTATATGCAAACATGATGTTATTCTGAGAGTTTGAGTTCAGGTGAAAACTGGTTCAGTCCCTGCAGTCTAATAATCCGTCACATGGTGACGTTTTCTGGGATGTGATTGTGAAAAAAAACTATTTTTTCTTATTTTTGCTTATTTTAATTTTTTAAAACTGGATATTGTGTGTGATGATGTTAATTCATTAAAAAATGAATTAACATCCTGCAACATGTCAAGCTGAATGTGTTTGTTTTTGCAGAGAGCTTGACGACCCCATCGAGTCCAGAGTGGAGAAGGTGAGAGGACGAGATCTGACCCATAAACATGTTGTTGGTCTGAGAACTTGTTATTGTAGAATTTTTACTGACCAAAAAATTTCTGGAATGGTCTGTTCAGTTGTGTCTTAACTATCTATGATTTTGCCTCTAAAATTCACTTTGTGTTCAGTCTGACCTGAAGGTTATGTCAAGTCAATTAAACTTGTATAGCACCGAATCATAACAGAAGTTCTCTCAGGACACTTTCCACACAGAGCAGGTCCAGACCGACTCTTTAAATATTATTCACAGACCCAACAGTTCCACCATGAGCAGCACTTGGTGACAGTGGAAGGAAAAACTCCCTTTAACAGGTAGAAACCTGGAGCAGAACCAGGCTCTGGGTGGAGGACATCTGCCTCCACCCAGTTGGGATGGTTCAGGGCTCACCTGAGCCAGCCCTTACTATAGGCTTTATCAAAGAGGAACATTTGAAGCAGACTCTTAAATGAGGAGAGGGGGTCTGCCTCCAGAACCCAAACTGGGAGCTGGTTCCACAGAAGAGGAGCTTGGTAACTGAAGGATCTGGCTCCTGTTCTACTTTTAGAGACTTTAGGAACCACAAGCAGCTTTATTTTCCCTCTTCAACAACATATTATAGAACAAAGTGGTGAACAAAAATAGCTAGCATGTTCCCATCTTTCTAGCCAGTTAGCGGTTGGCTCTCCAGCTAGTGATTATTGTGACATCATCATCAGGGTGGACTTCCTGTTTCAGATTGAGATCGATGAGGACGATGTGGACGATCGGTTCAGAGGTCTGTTTGGTCAGCTGGCAGGAGGGGTGAGCTGATAATAACTATAAAGACATTTATTTTAACCTTGATGGTGTACTGACAGAAAGTGTCTGTGCTGCAGGACTGTGAGATCTCAGCCTTCGAGCTGCAGAAGATCCTGAACAAAGTGGTGACCAAACGTAAGAATCGCTCGATCTTAGGACACTGGTTCAGGTTCAGGTTTCTATTCAGGTGTGAGCAGTGTTTACCTGTTTGTCTCTGACAGGATCTGACATCAAGACTGGCGGCTTCAGCACCACAACATGTCGCAACATGGTCAACCTGCTGGACGTATCCTTCCACCACAGGAAATAGCTCCTCAGTACACAGGAGATCGGAGGTCATAGGTGTTAGTAAAGTTGATATGTTCGTGAAGACGTCCTTTTGAGACATTTTTCACAATTTACTGACCTTTATACATATAAATGAACAAACAAATAACGAATTGAGAAAATAATCGGCAGATGAATTGATAATGAAAATAATAATTATGGCTGCAACAATAGTGATTGCATGAGTTTGTAGAAAAATGAGTTCAGTCTCAGAAACAAAATCAATAAATCCTCCTTGTGTTTTTAAACTCTGACCTGCCAGTTTATGTCATATTAATACGACATTAGTGAACAGTGGAGGCTGCTCGGTAAAATAATGTTAGCATGAGCGTACAGGAGTGAGTCCAGTTCAAAAGTGAGCAGCTCCTGAACTCCAGCTGCAGAAAGATGGCAGCGGTAAACTGGGTCTGGTGGAGTTTAAAGTGCTGTGGACCAAAATCGATAAGTACCTGGTGAGTCTCAGATCCAGAACAGCATTCTTTGCCTTCACACTCCAACTTTAAAACACCTTCAGTACGGTGGCCCTAAAAGCTCAACACACTGCAACTGAAGAAAACATCTTCACTAATTTGACAAACAAAAATGCTGCAAAGTGAGAAAACACAAACACAGAAACGCTGAAAGTTGTACAAAACACAACACACCAGGGCAATCTTTGTAGTACACCCCTCTGTGGTCGTGTGACCTGTTGTTGTTGTTGTTGTTGTTGTTGCTGCTGCTGCTGTCGTGTGACCTGTTGTTGTTGTTGTTGTTGGTGCTGCTGCTGTCGTGTGACCTGTTGCTCTTTCTCTGGGCTGTGACAGAATGTTTACCGTGAGAAGGACGTGGATAATTCGGGGACAATGAGCTCCACAGAGATGAGGTCGGCTGTGGAGGAAGCTGGTAAAACACAAACACACCTTTCACAATAAAGTGCTGATATTTCCTCACTGACAATCACAACACAGTGTCTTTCTATTCCTGTTTCATCAGGACGTGTTCATCTCTCTGAATCTTTGTTCCACATTTCATCACTGCTGATTCTTCACTCTGAAGTTACAGTTTACTTGTTTAACATTTCTAAAACCACAAAGAATAAACATGAGAAGAAATATTTGAGCAGAAACGACTGTCTGTTGCTGTTTCTGTTCTTTATATTCACAAATTTTTAGTTTGTGACTAAAGCTCGTTGTTCATTGAAATGTTGGAAAGACCAAATTAAAATTGCTCATGTGAAGTCAAAAGTATGAGATTTTTGAACGAAGAAAAAGTGCGTTTTTATTTTTCTCATTGAAACTTTATTTCAGTTTGTTAGTTTATTTCACTTCTCCTGCAGGAAAGCAACTTTATAAAAACAGATTCATACTTTCATTCAAATTAGAGAAGTAAAGTGTATTTCACATACTGATTATGTTCAACATGCAGTATGAGTACTACTTCACTTTAATGATCTTACCAGCTTTGTGTTGGACAAACATTAATATACATGTTATATATATATATAGAAATATTCTATAATCCAGTTTGTGTGTTTGTGTGTGTTTGAGGTTTCCGCCTGAACAACCCGCTCC
>CM062204.1:167500-255000 GCA_031216445.1 Lateolabrax maculatus | reverse complement strand
CTCACTCGTTCCAACGCTTTCCAACACACACTCACTAGTTCCAACAGACACTCGTTCCAACACACACTCACTCGTTCCAACGCTTTCCAACACACACTCACTAGTTCCAACGCTTTCCAACACACACTCACTAGTTCCAACAGACACTCGTTCCAACACACACTCACTAGTTCCAACGCTTTCCAACACACCCTCACTCGTTCCAACGCTTTCCAACACACACTCACTAGTTCCAACAGACACTCGTTCCAACACACACTCACTCGTTCCAACGCTTTCCAACACACACTCACTTGTTCCAACACACACTCACTAGTTCCAACGCTTTCCAACACACACTCACTAGTTCCAACGCTTTCCAACACACCCTCACTCGTTCCAACGCTTTCCAACACACACTCACTAGTTCCAACAGACACTCGTTCCAACACACACTCACTCGTTCCAACGCTTTCCAACACACACTCACTAGTTCCAACGCTTTCCAACACACACTCACTAGTTCCAACACTCACTTGTTCCAACACACACTCACTCGTTCCAACGCTTTCCAACACACACTCACTAGTTCCAACGCTTTCCAACACACACTCACTAGTTCCAACAGACACTCGTTCCAACACACACTCACTAGTTCCAACGCTTTCCAACACACACTCACTAGTTCCAACGCTTTCCAACACACACTCACTCGTTCCAACGCTTTCCAACACACACTCACTCGTTCCAACACACACTCACTAGTTCCAACGCTTTCCAACACACACTCACTAGTTCCAACGCTTTCCAACACACACTCACTCGTTCCAACGCTTTCCAACACACACTCACTCGTTCCAACGCTTTCCAACACACACTCACTCGTTCCAACGCTTTCCAACACACACTCACTCGTTCCAACAGACACTCGTTCCAACACACACTCACTAGTTCCAACGCTTTCCAACACACCCTCACTCGTTCCAACGCTTTCCAACACACACTCACTAGTTCCAACAGACACTCGTTCCAACACACACTCACTCGTTCCAACGCTTTCCAACACACACTCACTTGTTCCAACACACACTCACTCGTTCCAACGCTTTCCAACACACACTCACTAGTTCCAACAGACACTTGTTCCGACACACACACTCGTTCCAACGCACACACTCGTTCCAACGCACACACTCGTTCCAACACACACACTCGTTCCAACACACACACTCGTTCCAACACACACACTCGTTCCAACACACACTCACTCGTTCCAATGCTTTCCAACACACACTCACTCGTTCCAACGCTTTCCAACACACACTCACTCGTTCCAACGCGTTCCAACACACACACTCGTTCCAACACACACACTCGTTCCAACACACACACTCGTTCCAACACACACTCACTCGTTCCAATGCTTTCCAACACACACTCACTCGTTCCAACGCTTTCCAACACACACTCACTAGTTCCAACGCTTTCCAACACACACTCACTAGTTCCAACGCTTTCCAACACACACACTCGTTCCAACACACACACACACTCGTTCCAACACACACTCACTAGTTCCAACAGACACTCGTTCCGACGCACACACACACTCGTTCCAACACACACACACACTCGTTCCAACACACACACACACTCGTTCCAACACACACACTCGTTCCAACGCATTCCAACTGTATATAAAGATGGACGTCATGACAACTCTCAAAAAGTGAAGCCAAGATGGCAGCGCTTATATCCAATGTTTTGGCTTCATCTTTTTACAGCAGGAAGAAGTGGAGACGTGTCGTCCATCTTTATATACAGTCTATGATTCCAACACACACTCGTGCTGTTTAGCTAACAGCCGTACAAGTGAACAGCTGTGTTCCAATCTCACGTTCCACAGCAGAGCTCCACAGATGTCTGTCTGTCCGTCTGATCATCCAACAGCTCAGAGACCGGCAATCCCACAGACACCACCCGAACAGGGTCAGGATACACCTGCAGACAGGTAGACAGGCAGTGAGACAGACAGACATAGATACAGACAGGCAGGCAGACAGAAAGACAGACAGGCAGACAGACTGCTGTTCACCTCGTCCACCGTCCTCAGTCCGCCGATGCACCAGGCCGTCTGCAGAGGAAGCTCCTGGCTGTGGACGATCTGATTGGCTGAGATGATGTCGTTGACACGCTTCTCTACCTGCTGTAGCTGAGAGATGCTAAGTGAACCCTGTGGAGGACACATACTGTCTATCAGCATCATGTGACCAGGAGCCAATAGGATGTTGCATCTTTGATCTGTTAGAAACAGCAGCATGAAGCTCATCTCTCCTGACTTCTGATCTCACTGATGACTAGAATAACAGAGCGATTACATGTGACTAAAGCAATGAGGACAGGAACATCCCAGTTACAGACAGCCGGGTTGGTGGGGTTAGTGAGTTAGTGTGACCTTGACACTGAAGTCGAAGCGGAGGCGATCAGCTGACACATGAGATCCTCTCTGCTGGACTGACGGACCCAGAACGTCCCTCAGGGCAAAGTTCAGGATGTGAGTCGCTGTGTGTTTCACCATACAGGACAATCTGTGGACCTGAGAGACGACGGGAGAGACATCAAGACACATTCAAGTCTACAGGTCAGACCGCCCTGGACTCTCCTGATCCCCTTCCTGCTTTCCACAGGATGGACCCTGTACATGTGAATGACTCTATCACCTTTTCCTCTGGAACCTTTTTTGACGTTAGACAACACCATCAGAATAGAAGGAAGAGGTCAGGCTGAATCGACCCTGAAGGAGCCCACAGCCTCCATCATCACCACTGAATATATCACTTGAAACATGATACACTTAAAATGCTGAACATGCTGCTGTGGACCTTTAAATATAACATATTTTAAGATTCCTCGACTCTTAACAAACTCACATCCATAATAAGGTTCAGTCCTTCATAGTGGGTCCGTCCAACAAGGCTCCATATCCGGACCAATTCTTTTCATATTAATGATATTAAATGTAACATCTGTCTTTATGCAGATGACACCGTGTTACGTTTGAGATCCGTTCTCTTACTGATCTTCAGCTCATATTAAATCCTGATAAAACCACGTAGGTGTTTGGTGTGTACCTGGTCCAGGTGTAGCTGGACCTGGTCTCCAGTCTTAAGGCTGTTGACTGCAGTCACCTGGTGGAGCACGTACCCCCCCGCCAGGACCACGGCCTCCACAGGGTACAGGACGTCCTGAAAGACAGAAAACACACGCACCTGCAGTCAGACCGCACATGGACACACAACAGGTAATCTGCACATGATGCATTTCCCCTCTGAACCGTCAGCTCACCTGCAGTCCGTCCCGGGTGAAGTAGCCCCGGTCATGTGACTGACCCCCCTGCTCAGAGTAGAAGCAGGTTTGATCCAGGATGACGCCGCAGCGCTGACCCTCAGTGACCTCTGACACAAGAATCTGACCGTCATACAGAGCCATGACTGTCGCACGGCATGCTGGGAACACTGGGAGGAAAACAGTAAAGATGACTGTTTTGAACTGGAGATAGATAGATAGATAGATGGATAGATGGATAGATAGATAGATAGATAGATAGATAACTTTATTCATCCCTGAAGGGAAATTAAGTCGTCACAGCAGCCGGTATATTTGAATACAATAAAATACAATACAATAGAATAAAATAAAATTAAATTAAATGTTCCAGTATATGGAGCGGAGTGTTGTACAGGGTACAGAGGGACGGGTGAGACATGCCTCTGAGTTCAGCTGCAGTTCCTTTGACGTCCACCATGTGCAGCTGGGATCAAACTCTGATTGTGTTGAAGTGAATGAGAAAACTTCTCTACAAACACAAAGTTTTGTTCGTAAAAGTTCAAAAACTTGTTTATATGAAAATAGACATAGAAATAGACATTTTTATAATTCTACACTTTCCGAGGACTTAAAATATCTAAAGTAAAATAAAATAAAGGACAGATAAGTAAACGAGGACTCAGCAATCAGCTGCTGGAGTACATCACTAACGGACACGCAGGACGTTCAGTATGTAGTTTAGCAGACTGACAACAGTCAGGTGGGTTTGAGGTGTCCTGCCGGTAAAATGGAGGAAAAGCTGCCCTGTTGTTTTGTATGTTTGGGCTCATGTTACATTAAGTTCTTTCTATCAGGAGATGCAGGGATGGAAATGTTCACAGCTGGTACACAGGAAATGACTGTTGTTGTCTCCGGTGGGACACAGTGACAGGTGTGTTATCCTGTCCGTGTAGAACTCCGGTCTTACCGTATCTGTCCTGCTCCAGTTTGTACTGGTATTTGAGGCTGTCGTCAGTGTGAGGAACACCAAGGCGCTGCAGCTCCGCCAGGCTGAGGACGTCCAACATCACCTGAGACTGAACACCTGACTGAAGATCAGTCATCACCTGAGAGAGACAGAGAGACAGAGAGACAGGTGTTGGATGTACACTGCCTTTACACTGTAATAGCCCTCTGTCTCCTTCACAGTAAAAGCCTTTTACAGGAAAAGCTCTCTATCTGCTCCACATTCATTCATTCAGATCATTTCACAATAAAAGCCCTACAGTTAAAACCCTGTAGTTACATTATGGCTACATAATGGTATTTCAACACTTTCTGGTTTCATGACACGATGATCATGTTTGGATCTACAGTTGTTGCACATACAATTAAAGGTGCAGTGAATTAATATTTCATAATGTTTAACATCTAAAACAATAGTTAGGAAAAACCAGGTGCATCGTGGGAGTTTGGGAGCTTCACCTTGTGGTTCTCTGCGATCAGTCGGTCCAGCTCCTGGCGGTCCACCTGGAATCCTCTCTCCTCCAACATCAGGTCCACCAGGTCCAGAGGGAAACCCAGGTCCCTGTGCAGAGACCAGGCCACCGAGGCTGACACACACACAGACACACACAGGTCAGGTTTAAACTGGAAATCATCCAGGCTGAGGAGAAAGTTTGAGAAAAGGCTGAAGAAAATTTAAAGTTCAGGCTGTTCACTGTATTATGAAGAAAAACAATAAGAAGATGTAGTATGTCCAAAAATAAAATTCACATTTGTTTTTTGTCGGTCTTAACCCCACTTGTACACGGGGAAAGTTTTGTTGATTGTAATCGTTCCTCCATTTGGACCACAGAGAAAACTCTTTGATGGAAGCCGATAAACCGCCACCATAAGGAGTTCCAGAACCAAATCTATTTCTGAGCTGATACAGGTTTTAATTTGTTGTTTTTAAAGAAAATAAATATATAATCACGTTATCAAACTTTCATACTAGTTCACATTATAACAACTAAAGCAACTCCCTGACTACTCCATCCACTGAGGAAGGCCAAGAGATATGGCTGAAGGCTTCAGAAACACCAAGTAAAGTGACATTGTGATGAGAAGTTCCCTTTGCCTGCAGCCTGCCCAGGTGGCTGATGGGAGTTGTAGTAGCTCAGGGAGGAACTGACCGGGGAAGACTCCATGTTTCTGGTCCTTTCTGTTGAGTGTTCGGAGGATTAGCCTGCTGCCCTGCTGCAGAGACGACAGGAAGTGAGCCTCGTTTTCGTTGATGACGTCCATGATCTGAAAGAACACCAGCTGTCAATCAATACCAGCTGATAACAACTTCCTGTTGTGGAAATCAATCAAAAATGGTTAAGTTTAAAAGACACTGAAGATAAATAGTCTAAGAGTTTGTATATAGGTGGACCTGGGTGATTGGACTTAATAGTCCTCATTGTTAGGATTGATCGGGTGCTGTATGTGTGAGCTATAATGAGACAGATGTTCAAGAGGATCTATATAACAAGAATAGACCTCACCAAGGAGGGGCCCCCATATTTCATGGGAATTTCCCCTCAACCCACGGGGGAAGCGTGGGGGGCAACTGTCTTAGTTCGTTTTTTTTCAGTGTTGAGTTGCTCAATATTCTTTGGGCTGTTGTTTATTGTCATGGCTGCAATAAGGGTCCGAAAGAAATGTATAACGCCATTCTCCAAAGTTATAAATGAACAGCATATCGTTAGTGTCGTTAAATGTTAACGGGTTGAACAATCCAATAAAAAGATCTAAGATCATTTTAAAAATGAGAAAACTTAGGGCCCAAGTTATCTTCATGCAGGAAACACACCTCTCCCAGGAAGAGCATGAAAAGCTGAAGAAATTCGGTTTTAGAAACACCTATTACAGTACATGTAAACAGAGCAACAAAAGAGGTGTGGCAATACTTATACAAAACTCGACTAATTTTGAGTGTCTCAAAGAAATCAAGGATGCAGAGGGACGATATATTATGGTGAAGGGGAAATTACAGAAAGAGGTGGTTACGTTAATAAATGTATATGCTCCTCCAGAGAGTACTAAACAATTCTTTAAATCATTATTCTCAGTCATGGCCTTAGAATCTGAAGGTATAGTGATATGTGCTGGTGATTTTAATATGATAATGGATCATAGGGTAGACACAACAAGCATAAAAAGAAATAAGACACACATCTAAACTTGTAAACATGTCAGGGAAAAAAACTATACACATTACTCTACTTTATATAACACACACTCTAGAATTGACTATATTTTTATGAATAACTGGGATTTACACAAAGTACAAGACTGTAAAATTGGTGTGGCTGACATCTCAGACCATAATGCAGTCCACTTAAATGTACTTTTGAATAAAAGGCAGAAAAATACTACCTGGAGACTGAATGTAAGCATACTGAACAACAAGACAACGATAGAACAAATTAAAAATGAAATAAAGAAAAGCATTGAGGAAAACGACACAGAAGAAATCAACCCAACAATCTTGTGGGACACACTGAAGGCGGTGATAAGGGGGAAATTAATAGCCATCACGTCAAGACAAAAAAAACTTAAGCAGACAAAGTATCTCAACTTAGTTGAAAGACTAAAAAATCTTGAGGTACAACACCAAACTACTTGCACAGCCCAAATCCAACAAGAAATAAAGGATATCAAAGGGGAAATAGATAATATATTAGGGAGCGAAATAGAGAAAAAACTTAAGATTTCTGAAACAAGATTATTATGAAACAGGCCCTAAAGCCACAAGGCTTCTGGCAAGGAGAATTAGGAAACAACAACGGATTAACATGATATATAAGATCAGAGACTCTTCCACAGACCATCTAAGACATAATGAAGTAGAAATAGAGAACACATTCAGAGATTACTACGAAAAACTATACTCTCAACCGCCCTCATCGGATGAAGATGCAAAAAGACAGTTCCTTAGTTCACTTGATCTGCCATCTATTGGAGAAAAGCAAAACAATGCTCTCACAGCACCTATAACTCCTGAAGAAATAACTAAGGCAATATTCAGGCTTTCCATCAGAGTGGTACCGAACTTTTAGAGAAGAACTAACCCCTCTCCTTGTTTCATCCTTTAACTGTACCCTTAAGGAAGGTAGACTGCCACCCTCATGGAATGAAGCAATCATATCTGTAATCCCCAAGGAGGGTAAAGACACAGAATATTGTTAAAATTACAGACCCATTTCTATACTCAATATAGATTACAAGATATACACATCCATTATAGCAAGGAGATATCAGAATTTCATGACAGAATTAATTGACAAGGACCAAACTGGATTTATTACAGGACGACAAACATTAGATAACATAAGAAGGACCCTGCCCGAATAGTAAACTCAATACAAATGAAGGAAACTAAGGCTATTTTGCTGAGTCTTGATGCCGAAAAGGCTTTCGATAGCGTAAATTGGACATTTTTATATTTAACATTGGAACGATTTGGATTTAACAAAGAAGCCATTAAATGCATCAATACAATCTACCAGAATCCTATAGCTAGAATAAAAATTAATGGTAGTCTAACAAAAAGCATAAAGTTGCAGAGGGGAACACGCCAAGGATGTTGCCTGTCCCCACTCCACTGCCTTATACATTGAACCTCTGGCGCAGGCTATAAGACAGTGTGAGGAAATAAAGGGAATAAATATAAAAGAACAAAAACATGTAATAAGTCTGTTTGCAGACCTGATGCAAGCCTAACACATTTGATGAAACTTATAAGTATATACGGAGACCACTCAGGATATAAAACAAATGTGAGTAAAACACAGATTCTGGCTTTTAATTATACCTCGTCCCAAGAAATTACAAACGCCTATAAATGGAAATGGAACTCAGAAAGCATAAAATATCTTGGGGTAACCTTAACAAAACAGATAAGCCATCTTCAGAAAATAAATTATGATCAGATCCACCTACAAATTAAGAGGGATATTGAGAGATGGTCGACCATATCACTGGACTTCAGTTCAAAAATCGACATTATTAAAATGAACATTTTCCCTAGGCTGTTGTATTTTTTCCAGTCCCTTCCTGTTAAGATACCGCTAGAAAGATTTAAAACCTGGGACAAAATGATATCGAGGTTCATCTGGTGCGGTAAAAAACCAAGAATAAAATATAGCACGCTACAATTGGCTAAGAGGCGGGGGGAGGTATGGCACTCCCAAATTTAAGGGATTACTATGAGGCAGTACAACTTGGACCAATAGTCAAGTGGTGTGACAAACATTATAACTCCAAATGAAAAGAGATTGAGATGAGGGTGGCTAATAAACCAGTGCAATCCCTTTTGGGCAACATTACATTGATAAAAACATTAAAAGATTCAATAGATCCAATAACCTTCCACACACTGACTATCTGGGCTGACTTCATTAAAAGGCATAGATTGGAAAAGGAAGTGAAGTTGTTGAGCTGGATTGCATATGATGAAAGATTCAAGCCAAACTTGAGTGACTTGACATACAGAAACTGGGAGAGGAAGGGAATCACTGCTATGTGCACAATACTCAAGAATTGAAACATAATGTCTTTTCAGGACTTTAGAGAAATTTATGGATTAAAAAATGAGGATTCTTTTTTAGATACCTACAGCTAAGGGATTATTTTATAAGGGAAATAGGGAGCCCAAAAAAATTAAATGGAGTGATAGACGTACTAACACGAGTATATAATGGGTCGAAAATCAAGGTGGTATCTGTGTTATATCAAAACCTCAGAGACTGTACGGGTGCCTCAACTGATTACATTAGGACTAGATGGGAGAGGGAGCTGGGCATCGGCATCACCCCTGAGGAGTGGCTCGATATGTGTGAAACACCACATACTACCACAAACTCACGTATGTGGAGGGAATTTGGGTGGAAAAATCTGACCCGTTTCTTCATAACACCTAAGTGCTACAGAACAATCATGCTGGCGGGCGTGTGGGAGCAAAGAAGCTAACCATGCACATATTTTCTGGATGTGCCCCAAGCTGCGCTCCTTTTGGGATGATGTCGGTGCCATAATTAAAGACATACTGGGATATGAAATACCAAATGAAAGCAAGACTATGTACCTTGGAAATGTAACTGAAAGTGTAACTGGAAGTGATAGCTATATAGTCAAGATACTGTTGATTGCAACTAAGAAAACAATAACAAGGAACTGGTACAAAACTGAATCTCCTACCATAGAACAATGGTTAGGGACTGTGAGAGAAATATACTGTATGGAGAGAATGACCTACCAACTTCGACTGAAGGAAGATGTTTCTATAACAAAGTGGAAAAAATGGGTGTTGTATGATATAACGAAAGACATGTGAACTGTAAACTGTATAAATCTGATTTTGTAGAATAGGGATACCTGCAGCCATGACTGTTGATACTGTTTGACCTATGTCTATTGCTTTTTCTTTCTTTTTCTTTGTTGTATATGTCTTGTATGTGTAAATGGAAAAAACTGAATAAACATTACAGTTTAAAAAAAAGAAATGGTTAAGTTGAGGAAAACTGGAATTTCAAGAATCTGTTGATGTAGCCGTAAATCCAGCCTTTATTTATGTTCAATATTCAAATCAGTTGATGAATGTAATCCAGTACTCGCTCTCTGTTAGCTCTGTGTTTAGTCTCCACCTCCTCCTGAGGGAAATATCTGCCTCTGCAGCTGCTGAATGCTGCGCCATGTTCACCAGCTGCTCTCTGAGTCTGTCTGCTGTTTGTTGCTCAGCAGCTCGAGTTCAGCAGGTTTATCTGACCTTTTACTCTGAAAGCAGTCAGGAAATATGCCACAAAAATTAAACTACAAACTAAAAGAGACTAAAAAGCTCAACACTACCAGAGACGACTGTGATGTCTATTGTTCCATTGTATACACACACACACACATATATACATACATGTATATATGTATATGTGTGTGTGTGTGTGTGTGTGTGTGTGTGTGTGTGTATATATATATATATATATATATATATATATATATATATATATATATATATTTACAGTTGAAGTCAGAGGTTTACATACATTTAGGTTGAAATCATTGAAACTAATTTTTTAATCACTCCACAATTTCCATGTGAACAAACTATAGTTCTGTCAAGTCAGTTAGGACATCTAATTTGTGCATGACACAAATTGTTTTCCAACAACAGTTTACAGACAGATTATTTCATTTATAATTCAATATATGTCAATTCCTTTAGGTCAGAAGTTTACATTCACTAAGTTGATTGTGCTTTTAAACAGCTTGGAAAATTATGTCATGGCTTAAGAAGCTTCTGATTGACAACATTTGAGTCAATTGGAGGTGTAACTATGGATGTATTTAAAGACATATCTTCAAACTCAGTGCTTCTTTGCTTGACATCATGGGGAAATCAGAAGAAATCAGCCAAGACCTCAGAAAAGAACTATGGACTTCAACAAGTCTGGTTCATTCTTGGGAGTAATTTCCAAACGCCTGAAGGCACCACGTTCATCTGTACCAACAATAGTATGCAGGTATAAACACCATGGGACCACGCAGCCGTCTTGCACTTGAGATGAACAAGTGCAAATCAATCCCAGAAAACCAGCAAAGAATCTTGTAAAGATGCTGGAAGAAACAGGTACAAAAGAATGTATGTCCACAGTAAAAAGATCCTATATCTTCATAACCTGAAAGGCCGCTCAGCCAGGAAGGTAAAGCTTGGTTACAAATCGCTCTTCAAAATGGATAATAGCCCCAAGCATTCTTCCAAAGTTCCAAATGGCTTAAGGACAACAAAGTCAAGGTATTGGAGTGGCCATCACAAAGCCCTAACCTCAATCCATTATAACATTTATGGGCAGAACTGAAAACGCATGTGAGCAAGGAGACCTGCAAACCTGATTTATTTACACCAGTTCTGTCAGGAGGAATGGGCCAAAAATCCAGCAATTTATAGTGGTTAAACAAGTTAAAGGCAATGTTACCAAATATTAACTACTGTATGTAATCTTCTGACCCACTGGGAATGTGATGAAAGAAATATAAGCTGAAATAAATCATTATTCTGACTTTTCACATACTAAATAAAGTAGTGATCCTAACTGACCTGAGACAGGGAATGTTAACTAGGATTACATGTCAGGAGTTATGAAAAACTGAGTTTAAATGTATTTGGCTAAGGTGTAGGTAAACTTCTTACATACATATATGTATATATACACACACATAGACATATACATATGAACTGAATGTGGTGTATGTACGACTGTGCATTCACTGTATTTATTTCATGTATGTGTATATTTTAAATGCGAGACATGAACATCTTGAGGCTTGACAACAAATGTCCCATAAACAAGTTATGAACAACTACTTCATAAACTGATAACATGTCAAATATGAGTGATGTTCAGATTTTTTTTTTTTTGCTGCTTTGATATTCTGCAGTCTTACAGCCATCAGTAAGAGGTTTAGTTATTCACAGTGATTCATTCAGCAGACTCACCCTGTCTGCCTCCCTGTGGAGCTCCGGATAAACGCCGCCCTGTCAACACAGGCAATCAATCAATCAATCAATCATTACAGAGAGTCAAGGTGCCTCATTGTTCACCGCAGCAAAGAAATATATTTTACATTTTCCAATGTTTCATCCTTTAAACTGTTCTTTTATTCTCTCTTTTCATAATTACTGCTTTTAACTTTGATCCATTATATACTTAATATTTTATATGCTTTCATTTTTAAATTTTGACCTGGTCAGAGGAATGGGAAATGTATTTACCAGTATGTGTGTAACAGTAGGCACCAGGCTGGCCAACGTTCCCTGAGGAGCCTGAAGGACCTCCACACAGAACCGGACCGCCCGCCGCAAAATCCTCCTCAGCACCAACCTGATACACAACAGATACACAAAAACAAACAGATAAACAACAACAAACACAACAACAACCTTATACACAACAGATACACAAAAACAAACACATACACAACAACCAACAGAGTCGAGCTGTGTTCTGACAGCTAATTGGTCGATGACTCACTCTGCTCCTGACATGCCTGGGTGAACTCCATCAGCAATGCAGACTGATAAAGTGCGGACGTGGTCCGCAACCACTCGGTACGCCATGTCCACCTTCCCCTCGTCCGCTGCTCCCATCCTACCACGGTACGAATCCACCTTCGACCTCTGAGGACAGACAAGTCGCCATAACAACGGGAAACAGACCGTACTACACCTGGTACACCATAGATAACCCGTGTCGTGTACCCGGTGTTACAGCGTTTTGTGTCGTGTACCCGGTGTTACCCTGTTTTGTGTCGTGTACCCGGTGTTACAGCGTTTTGTGTCGTGTACCCGGTGTTACAGCGTTTTGTGTCGTGTACCCGGTGTTACAGCGTTTTGTGTCGTGTACCCGGTGTTACAGCGTTTTGTGTCGTGTACCCGGTGTTACAGCGTTTTGTGTCGTGTACCCGGTGTTACAGCGTTTTGTGTCGTGTACCCGGTGTTACAACGTTTTGTGTCGTGTACCCGGTGTTACCCTGTTTTGTGTTGTGTACCTGCTGGACGGCGTGGAGCAGTGGAGTGAACAGGTCGGTGTCGTAGTTTGATCTTTTACCCTGCAGGACGCTCACCAGTCTTTCCAGTCCCATCCCAGTATCCACACTGAACTGGGGCAGCAGCCGCAGACTGTGGTCCGTCTCCCTGACACAACATGCACACACACAATTATACTGGGAGCTGACCAGTACAACTAGCAGACGGTTAACAGTGTGCTGAACTGGTTCTATATGTATCGGATACTGGTCCAGGTGTGTGTATGAACCTGTTGTACTGCATGAAGACCAGGTTCCAGATCTCCACCACGTCAGGACTATCAGCGTTGACGAACGCCGCGGCGTCTCGTCCTCCCACGTGGTCGTAGTGGATCTCGGTGCAGGGGCCACATGGGCCCGAGTCCCCCATCTCCCAGAAGTTCTCCTTCAGGCCGAAGGGCAGCAGGCGACCAGGAGGAACCCTGAGGAGGAGACCGACTGTCAGCCATAACTCAGGTGTATGAAACCTGGACCAGGTTTAAATCACATGCGGAGACCAGCGGCTGATCGGAGACCCACCCGAGGTCTAACCAGATCTGTCGGGTGTCTTCATCAGCTGGTAAACCAGACGCAGCGTCTCCAGCAAAATAAGACACATACAGTCTGTGTGCAGGTATCCCATAATGCTCGGTGAGGAGGCTCCACGCCATGCAACACGCCTCCTCCTGCGGACACACAGACAGAAACATTGTTGTGATGTTGAACAGAGTTTTCGCTCCCCCTGTTGACAGGAAGTGACCCCCCCACCCACCTTGAAGTAGTCTCCAAATGACCAGTTTCCCAGCATCTCGAAGAAGGTGTGGTGGTACACGTCTCGGCCCACGTCCTCCAGGTCGTTGTGTTTGCCGCCGGCTCGGACACATTTCTGACTGTTGACCACTCGGCGGTACGAGGACATCTCACTGCGAGGGTCCACCGTCCCCAGGAAAACCGGCTTAAACTGGAACCAGAGTCCAGAGTCAAGTTTCTAACCTCCACAACAAGTGCTCAAACTGTAAAGTGTGACAGTTACAGGTTGAGGTGGACAGGAAGTCCACACCTTTACCTGAGAAAAGACCACATACTTCTTTGTGTCACAACTCTATTCATTTGTCTTTTTAATATTGTGTCAACTGGAAGATGAAAAATAAACATCAATGAATTAACAGGAACTAATGTACATAAACCAGAAAATACACATACGGACATGTATTACACACTCTATCAGCTATAAAGTGAACTGTTACTGAAACAGCCACATGTGCTGCAAACACGGGACAGACCGGGACAGACCGGGACAGACCGGACCGGGTCTAAACTCACCTGGTTCATGCCGGCGTTGACGAACAGCAGGCTGGGGTCTCCTCTGGGCCGGACAGGGGAGGACGGGACCAGCAGGTGTCCGTGTTTCTGACGGAAGAAGTCCAGGAAGGTGCTGCGGACCCGGGCAGCGGGCAGCTCGGGAGGACAGCCGCTGAAGGAGCGAGCTGAGGCGGCAGAGAGGCGGCCCGACGGCCCGCTGAGCGGCCGGAGCCTCCGGTGGAGCAGCCTGAACATCACACACGGACAGAACCGGACAGAACCGGGCAGAGGACCCGGACGGACCAGGACCACGGTGACCCCAACAGAGACTGCAGGTTGTTGTGGTGCGCATGCGCAGTCTGGCCCTTTTTCTTCTTTTACTGTGACGTGACGCTGAACACGTGAGAGCTTTATCGCCACCTGCTGTTCACACTGCGCATGTGCTGATCACATTATATTAATATTATATTTATGTGTCCAACATGTTCACTGTGGGCTTTTCTTATTTATTTTTATTTAATTTATTTGTGAGGACAAAGTGGTATTGTATCATATTTATTTGAGCTGTATTTATGTATTTGCTACAGTAAGAACATCTGCACCAGCTGGTGCCTCCATCTTCCTTTCTGCATGTTTCTGACAGCTGACACAAGCAGGAGGAATAAAATGTGATGTTTGTACAAACCAGTTGAAATGAGTACATTACTGCCGACACATCAGTATGAACAATCTAATAAACTTACAGGCGTCATGTTACTTCATAATTACTACTTTTCCTTCTGATATTATATATTTACACTGTTTATACTTTAACTGACGTAAAGAATGTGAGTTCTTATTTAGTATTTTATTTTATATTTTATAATATTTTATTCTTCCTCAGTCATCAGTTTCTCAATATAATGTTCTGTTTCAACAAGCTTTATACTGAACAGTTGAAAGTTCAGATTTCTGATGCTCGGTGGTTCCCTGAACGCCTCATCCCGGTGAGCGGGTCGCGCGCTGATCAGCCCTGATTAAAGTCACCTGTCGGTGTCGCGGCAGCGGCTCGTGCTGCCGAACCGGAGCGTTTACCGAGTTCCCCGTGAATGTTACCGACAGTTTACCGGCGGCGGGATGCAGAAAGGCCTGAAGAAGTACTTCGTCAACATGGACGAGTACCTGTGCAGCCTCGGGCTCTACAGGAAGATGGTGGCGCGGGACGCGTCCAGTCTGTTCCGGGCCGTGTCAGAACAGGTGAGCCGGGCTGAGGGGGGGGGCAGGAGGGGAGGGCCGCGGGGGGGGGGGAGGCAGGAGGAGAGGGGGAGAGGAGGAGAGGGCCGAGGGGGGGGCAGCAGGAGGAGAGGGCCGGGGGGGGGGGGGGGCAGGAGGAGGAGAGGGCCGGGGGGGGGGGGGGGCAGGAGGAGGAGAGGAGGGGGGGGGGGGGGGGGGGGGGGGCAGGAGGAGGAGAGGAGGAGGAGTGGGGGGGGCAGGAGGGGGAGAGGAGGAGGAGGGGGAGAGGAGGAGGAGTGGGGGGGGCAGGAGGGGGAGAGGAGGAGGAGGGGGAGAGGAGGAGGAGGAGGAGGAGGAGGAGAGGGAGGGAGAGAGGAGGAGGAGTGGGGGGGGGCAGGAGGAGGGGGAGGGAGAGAGGAGGAGGAGTGGGGGGGGCAGGAGGAGAGGGCCGGGGGGGGGCAGGAGGAGGAGGAGGAGGAGTGGGGGGGGCAGGAGGGGGAGAGGAGGAGGAGGAGGAGGAGAGGGAGGGAGAGAGGAGGAGGAGTGGGGGGGGCAGGAGGAGAGGGAGGGAGAGAGGAGGAGGAGTGGGGGGGGGGCAGGAGGAGAGGGAGGGAGAGAGGAGGAGGAGTGGGGGGGGGGCAGGAGGAGAGGGAGGGAGAGAGGAGGAGGAGTGGGGGGGGGGCAGGAGGAGAGGGAGGGAGAGAGGAGGAGGAGTGGGGGGGGGGGCAGGAGGAGAGGGAGGGAGGGGGGCAGGAGGAGAGGGAGGGAGAGAGGAGGAGGAGAGGAGAGTGGGGGGGCAGGAGGAGAGGAGAGTGGGGGGAGGGGCAGGAGCAGAGGAGAGTGGGGGGAGGAGAGGAGGAGGGGGGCAGGAGGAGAGGGAGGGAGGGGGGCAGGAGGAGAGGGAGGGAGAGAGGAGGAGGAGAGGAGGAGGAGGGGCAGGAGGAGAGGAGAGTGGGGGGAGGGGCAGGAGCAGAGGAGAGTGGGGGGAGGAGAGGAGGAGGGGGGCAGGAGGAGAGGGAGGGAGGGGGGCAGGAGGAGAGGGAGGGAGAGAGGAGGAGGAGAGGAGGAGGAGGGGCAGGAGCAGAGGAGAGTGGGGGGAGGAGAGGAGGAGGGGGGCAGGCAGGATGGGGGGGAGGAGGAGGAGGGGGGGCAGGAGTTGGGGGCAGGAGGAGGAGGAGGAGGAGGAGGAGGGGCAGGAGTTGGTGGCAGGAGGAGGAGGAGGAGGAGGAGTGGGGGGAGGGGGGGGAGGGGGGGGGCAGGAGGAGATATTATTATTTAGTGATATTTGATCCAGTCTGAGCTGATTGGTTGGTTGAACTCGTGGTTACACTGGTTAGTTGCTGGTTAGTTGCTGGTTAGTGTCGTAGTTAACTCTGTGTGTGTGTGTGTGTGTAGTTGTATTACTCTCAGAACTACCATCAGAGGATCCGTCAGGACTGCGCCAACTTCATGAGAGCCAACAGATGCAACTTTGAGCCGGTGAGTTACGGCGTCCTGACTCAGCAGCTCTCAGGATCAACACGTCTGATCAGTTTGTGTCGTTCACTTTCTGCTGACTCGTGTTACCGAGTCCTGGTCCCAGATCAGCTGCACACAGTCACACGTCAGTAAGTTTCCTCTGCAGAGCTTTTCACAAAGCTGCTGGGAGAAAGATGACCTCATGATGACCTCATGATGACCTCATGATGACAGCATCATGAGTATACTCATGCCCCCCCACGATAACCACTAACCAGGCTGTAACCAGCTGGTAAACAGACACTAACTAGTATGCTGCTGCTGGGTGTTTTCAGCTCGTGTTTCTCTCAGTTTGTTGAAGGTTCGTTTGAGAAATACCTGGAGCGCCTGGAGGACCCGAAGGTGAGCCGACCTTCGACCCCTCAGCCCCCTGACAGCCAGCAGCGTGCACCTGTCAACATCACTGTGTGTGTGTGTGTGCGTGTGTGTGTGTGTGTGTGTGCGTGTGTGTGTGTGTGTGTGTGCGTGCGTGCGTGTGTGTGCCGTGTGTGTGTGTGTGTACAGCTATACTTGTGAGGACATTCATTGACATAATGCATTCCCTAGCCCTTTACTTTAACCTTAACCATCCAAACTAAATACCTGATTCCCCCCCGACCTGAACCTGAACCTAATTCTGACCTGAACCTTAAAACCAAGTCTGAACCCTCAAACAGCTGTTGAAGGTGTCTCGGAAAGAGAGGACCAGCCAACACGTCAGTGTGTGTGCAGTGTGTGCAGTGTGTGTGTGTGTGTGTGTGTGTGTGCAGTGTGTGTGTGTGTGTGTGTGTGTGTGTGTGTGTGTGTGCAGTGTGTGTGTGCAGTGTGTGTTTGTGCAGTGCGTGTGTACAGTGTGTGTTTGTGCAGTGTGTGTGTGCAGTGTGTGTGCAGTGTGTGTGTGCAGTGTGTGTGTGCAGTGTGTGTGTGCAGTGTGTGTTTGTGCAGTGTGTGTGTGCAGTGTGTGTGTGTGTGCAGTGTGTGTTTGTGCAGTGCGTGTGTGCAGTGTGTGTGTGTGTGTGTGTGTGCAGTGTGTGCAGTGTGTGTTTGTGCAGTGTGTGTGTGCAGTGTGTAACTGTGTGTGTTTTCAGGAGACGGTGGGTCAGGTGGAGATCAGGGCTCTGTCTCAGCTCTACAGGTGAGAAACTCTCAGGTTCCACCTGCTGAAATCTGATCTGTGTGAAGAAGCTTCAACATTTATAATTTTATATAAAACATATAAAGATAAACACTGAACGATGACTTCCTGGAGTCTCTTTCTCGCTGCGCTGTGTCGTGATGTAACGTGCTGATCGTGAGGTTTACTTAGCTTGGGCAGAGCTAGGCTAGCTGTTTACATCTGTTCCCAGTCTTTATGCAAAGCTAAGCTAACCAACTGCTGACTTTAGCTTCAGCTGTTGAGCTACAGACAGTGGATCAATACAAACACCCGACTTTCACTAACTGTGTGTGCAGGCATTGTTTCCTGATCTATCGTTACCCGGGGAAACCAGCCACTGTGATCTCAGAGGACGACTTCGAGGACAAGGTGAAGAAGTTTGATCAGCTGATCAGCTGCACGACTGAACACTGACCCACCAGAATCCCATGACGGCTGGGGGGGGGGGGGGTGACAGACAGGTGGCAGACGGTCACGTGACATTCATCTGTGATGTGATTGGTCGGTACTGATCATCAGTTCTCTGTGTTGCCTAGGTGACGCTGTGTTGCTCCATCAACGGTCACTATGACATTGTTTACCCAAGGAGTTACCCCGCCTCCGCCGCCCTCTGTCAGTGTGAGTACTGTGATTGGTCGATCAGAGTGATTGACAGCTTTAAAGGAACATTTTACAGTTTGATCTCCGGTCTGGACTCTTAATAACTCCAACTTGCCCTCTTTGTGAGGACCAATTTCAGTTTTAAACTATCGTAGTGAGGACATTTCTCTCCTGTACAAGCTGCTTTACATTCGGGGGTGTGTGTGTGTGTGTGTGTGTGTGTGTGTGTGTGTGTGTGTGTGTGTGTGTGTAGCTCTCCTGTACGAGCTGCTCTACACTCAGGTGTTTGGGTTGGAGGAGGTGGAGCTCTGTCAGGCCATGGAGGCCTTCAGGGTCGGAGGTCGTCGCTATAGAAACAGCCCATCAGTGTGTAGTGACATCGACATCGGCTACGATACACCTGAGGACCGAGGTCACAGGTACACACACACACACAATATACAAACATGTAACGCGTGTAACACACGGCCCGGGGACCTTAACATTTGGCCCCCTGATGAAGTTTGAATACTCGACTATGATTGGCTGCAGGGTGAAACGGGCTGTTCACCTCGTACATGATTCTCTGATCTTATTTTTAACGCTGAGCGCGTCCTTCAGGCCCTCGTCCTCTGAACACCACAGCAAAATGTTCGCTTTCTGGCTCACAGCTGGCTATCTGAGGTCCGTCCTGTTTACTGGACTAGTGAGCAACGTTTCCATTGCATAAGAACCTTAGGTGATGGTGATGATAGTTCCAGGTATTAGTCAGACCCTCAGTCACTACCCTATCTCCCCCCCCCCAGCTGTTTAACATAATGCTGTTATTGTTAATGCTAAGTCAGAATATGATGGACATCACAATCACTGCTGATAGATTAGCTGCTGTTAACTCACAGCAGCTGCTCGGCGTCTCCGTGTCACCATTACTGACGTCCATCGTCTCGCCTCATCACTCCCTGTTTCAGTGTTTTCACATGAACATGAGTGTGTGAGCATCGTGTTATACCACTTGCATTACAGGTGTGTGTGTTTGTTTGTGTGTGCGTGTGCATTTGCTTCATCCTGCAGGGAGGAGTTGGAGTCGGCTGGAGCTGCTGAGGAGAAACTCCGAGCTGTGACAGACGAATCAAAGGTGTGAATGTGTTACTACGTCATTGCAACCGCATGCGCACCTTTCCAGGTGGACTGATTTATAAAGGGAACACTGACTGCAGGTGTGCGTGTGCACGCTGTTAGAAATCTGATTATTTTTTGGCGCACGTACACTTTCGGTACGGATCCTGAGACCTTCTTCACAGTCATACATGAAACAGAAATGTGTGACTTCCATCGTTTAAGCTTTGACTGGAGTTCTTCAGGCAGAGCCTTCACGCCCGCCAGTGGAACACAGGATGGAGATACGATGGTTGATGAAGTCGTTGTCGTGGAGCTCTGCTTTGTTTTATTTAGACAAATAGAACAGACAACAGTACAGACAGCTCAATGAGAGAGAAGAATACATGTTTAGTCTGCTATAACAAAAAAGGTTTTGTTTCAGCTTGGCCTCTGTTATATAATCAGCTAATGTATAATTTAATATGACTGAGTGCCCGACTCCTTGTTTTCATTGGTCAGCCTCCTGCAGAAGCCCCGCCCCCCTCCAGACTGTCTCTTCCTTACAAAGTGATGAAGTCTCTGGACGGAGAGGTTTACAGAAACCTGGAGTTTGACGTCTGGCAGGACACCTGCAAAGGTAACACACACAAGATATTTTTCTCATGACCTCATTTACTCGTGTGGCCACAATGGGAAAGTTACTGTTTGACTTCCAGACATGAAAGATATAATTAACCACCTGGGCAGCAGGTAGCGAGTGATGTAATCAGAATAGTGACAGGAGTGTAGTCTGATTACTGCAATAATCTGGTACTAATGTATTAATCAGTAATAATTGGATTACTGTGCTGTTGTCTAACTGAAGTGGTCTGTGTGACTGACAGAGATGCAGAAGACAGACTACATGGTGTTTGCAGGCAGGCAGTACTTCCTGGGAGACAAGTGTCAGGTAACGAAACACTTCACAACACCGACGGCTTTAAACTCAACTCACGGTCTCTACTGTAGTAATACTGCAGTGTGTTTATCCTCTGTACGGTGGCCTGTTTAGGACATCTGTTTCTGCTCCTTTCATCAGTGTAAAGCTAGACATGACCATGTCTCTGAGAAGTTCACTACATGATGTAGTACAACATACATGAATATGTTCACATAAGAGTTTCTCCTTTTTAGAAACACACAAATAACAGGGTGCTATGTCTTTCAGTGTTACATTTTCAGCAACAGATCACAAGTTTATTGAAACACTTCATAAAGGTTTGCCAAATGAAATAAAACGTAGATTAACACCCCCTCTGTGAAAACTAGTTGTGTTGCCTTGGGGCTCAGTGGGTTGCTCTGCTTTCAGTTTAATGGAATCGGTCTACGTACGATGTGGCTGACAGCTTTGTATTAGAAGCTTGAACACCAAAAACGGTCAGCACAGGTCAGACTTCAGACACGATTCCACATTGAACACTTACCAGGTTGGAACTTGCTGGAAGGTTTCAGCTTTGAGAGGTGCAGTCTGTAATATTTTGAACGGTAGTAAACCATGTCAGATACAAACAGCTGCAGTCTGGATATAGAAGCGTATCATGAATTCGTGATGGAGCTTATTTTAATCAAAGGGTTTGATGTAAGGATGGAAAATTTTTCTTAATGACTACGAGTTTGTCTTATACTGGTTTGTGCCTTAGGTGGACAGTTTTCAGCTGTATTGTTCAGAGCTTAATGCTAACGTTTGCACATTACAGCTGAACCATAAAACTAAACTGTTTTTCTCAAAGAACAGAATGAAGCTGCTGCAGCATAGATGAATGTATATTCTCCTGTAAGATTGACAGACGATGTATTAAATTGACAAAAAAACAGGATGTTACTAAAAAAAGTCCAGTGGAAATGAGATTTGACTTGTTGTTTCAGCCTCGGGTGTCTGTTTATTTACCTCCGTCTGCATGTTTCAGGTGCGTCTGGAGCCGAAGGGGAAGTACTACAACGCCTTCATCCAGGAAGTAGGAACACACTCCTCAGCCGTCACTGTCTTCATCGAGGAGCTGGGAGAGAAGTAACACACAACCTAAACCTGATACTAACTTTAACCCTAAAACCAAGTCTGAACCCTCAGACGGCCCTTTGAAGAAGAGAGGACCGGACTAAATGGTCCTAAAGTTCAACTGATCCTCACAAAGAAGCCCAATAACTGTTTTTAGCAAAAAGTTTGGCGTTTTGGTTTTAATAAAAATGCGTGGTCAGTGACTTTACAAGGTTATGAATTTCCCGCAGAGAAGGATCAGATTTTGAGCAGGAGATTTGATCAGTGTACAGCCTACACTTTGTCTTTAATGTTAACTGTTCCCTCTGTGTGTCAGACACCTGGTTCCTCTGACTGATCTGAAACCCGTGAATCCAGTTCCTGCCTGGAACGTTGCAGCTCCCACCAGAAAAGGAGATCTGGGTAAGTTTACACTGAGATCCAGTTTCTGTTCAGCCCCTTCATTCTTGTCCTGCTCTCTGAAGATACTGAAACGAATTAAACTCTAAATATGACGAGTTCCTGCCAGTGAAGAAGTTAAAGTTGATCTGTCAGTTCAAGCTTTATTTCAGTTTTAGTTTACCTGCTGGACTTGGTTAGTGTCTTCTGGGCGTAACAATTAATGACCAAATAACTCTTCCTGCTCCACCATAATCCCTCCTTGACGTCCTCCTGACTAATGTGTCCCTCGTCTCTTTTTCGTCTCTGTCAGACTTGGACTCTCGTGGTCAGCGTCATCACCGCCATCGGTACTTCAGGAAGTCTCGCGGCAGCAGTGGAATGAAGGGTGCGGAGCTGCTGATGCCACCGCCATCTTCCTACGGAGGCCCAGCACCGTCCACCCTGCCACCCCGCTTCCAGCCGACAGGCCACCCCCGCCCGCCCCCTCCCCCGTCACCAGGAGCCATGAGCTACGACCCCTATGCCCCCCCACACCACCATCACCACCCCACAGCCAGACCTCCTCGCTATGGAGCCTCCAGGTGGGACCTTCTACCTGACACACACCTGTCTGTTACCTGCCGACATACCATGAATTGTAAAACTTCAGTGTCCAAACAGATCTTTTTTTTTTTGTTCTGTACAGGTACTGCACATGTCTTTTGTCCCACCGACAGTCCAAAACAGAAAAATATTCAGATTACTGTGAAAAAAACAAAGAACAAATCTGAGTCCCAGCAGGAACTGACACCAAAGAATGGATGGGTTTGATTGATACAGGACATCAAAGGTTAATTGATTGAGGATTGATTGAATTGTGTTTGTGTGTGTGTCTACTTGTGTCATGGATTCTGGTCAGAAGCTCCACCCGTTTCCTGAACCGACACCTGATTGGTCCACAGTTGACCTATTACCACCCTGGAAGACGATATTACCACGACTATGAGAACTACGCCTTTAGGTCACGGTAAAAAAAAAAAAAAACACAGCTGCATTTTTCAAAAATTTCCTTGTTATGAAGTTTGACTCTGGTTTTCAGGTCGGATTTGTTTTTCTGAACATGTTAAGTTCACTGGGGTCAAGAATAAAGTATTAGGCAACTTTTTAAATGATGATTTTCCATTTGTCACTGAAAAAATAGTATTTTTTTTTTTTATATCACCAGTAACAATGCTGGTAGTTTGTTTAAAATGATGATTATTAGTTGCCGCTTGGTGAATAAGATACAGTAGGTCAAATCACATGACACAAAAGGTAGATACCAGACGTGATTGATCTGGTGATCATTACCTTCAGTATTCAGTGGGGTGTTTGTCTGTTCAGTCGTAGTCGGCGTCAGCTGGCGGCTCTGAATAAAGAGTGTCAGTTCGGTTTCTCTGCGGAGTCGGAGGAGCCAAATGATCTTGACGCGACCATGGCGTACTACCAGCTGGACGACGCCGGTGACGCTGTCTTCCCTTCACTGCCGGTGAGGAAACCAAATTTACAAGAACCAGATGATGCAATACAGGATCAAATGTGCAATTTGTAACCTAGCGATTTTTTTATTAATTTGGTTATTTGTCATTTTTCTTGATCTTAAAAATAGAAGGTAATATTCTCATTAGTTAAGTAAATAAAATTCAGAGAAGTGAAACAGTGAAAAAATTGACAGCTTGGATAAAGACTTGGTGACTCGGACACAAACTCTGGAGAGTTAACATCACTCTTTAAGACTCTGACTTTGTCATGTGGATACGAGACTCGATCCAGTGTCTTGGACACCTCAGTGACTGGGACCTGTAATGGCATGGTGTCATGATAGTACACGAACATGTACTATGTATGGAATATGGTCTGGATCCTCCCTCAGGGCACGTCTGTGGCACCGCCCCTCAACATGGGAGCCCCACCCCCCCCTCCCTCCGGCTCCTCCTACAGGGTTCAGAGAGGCTCGGGGCCCCTCCCCCCCGCACCTCCACCTGGAAACACCCCTGTCTGTTCTTCCGAAGAGGACCAGGAGGACACGAGCAATGTGGAGGACCAGGGTGAGGAAAAAGGACATCAAGTTAAAATTACTTTGTTACATCAAAATAAATCAAATTTTCAAAAATCTATAAAAGCCTTTTAAGAAGGGTTAAAATGGAGGAATTAAACATGACCACATTTCAAATAGAACTCTGAGTATCATAAATTCTCTGTTCGTAGTCTTCACTCACCTCACCTGCAGAGAAATGCTTTTCAGTGTGGCACCACAAAGGCTTGGCCGAGGGTCGAGTCCAGCCATTTGCTACAGGTCATCACTTCTATCTGCCTTATATCTTGTTGTCGGTCTCAATAACAATAGAGCAACAACAGTAAAAAGCCAAAAAAAATTCTTTAAAAAAAAAAGCCCTTTCAGTGATTCAAGGGGCATAGCCCCTCACTTTGGTAAGCTTTTAATGTGGATGTGTCTGGAGCAAGTGTTGAGTTTCACTGATGGTAACTCATAGTGCTTGTGCTGACTCCAGTCATCCTGTAAACATCTGATACAAGTTATGTGTCTGTTTCTGTCAGCCGACTACACAGAGGAGTACATCTACATCACTCAGGGTAAGTAACATTATCTGACTGTCCAGAGTTCACATCAGCTCCTGAAGACAGGAAGATACTCAAGTCTGAATGTGACCTGTTTCAGATCAGAACTACCAGACCTCAAGTGTTTACACTGCTGCTGAGCCCTCCACCAACCAGGTAACACACCTGACCTCCGACCTGTGGATGTGTTTTTTATAGAGATTTAAGCAAAATTATATTACGTTGGGGTTGCAAGTTTGTTGAGCCACAGAGTGAACAAGCTCAAATACTCCAACATGAACCAAAATAAACAGACAAACAACTAGAAATGAGAGCATCCCTCCCATGGTCATTGTTTTTGGTTATTGAAGGAACGAGTTGGGTATAATTCTGGAAAAGCTTTCAGAAGCATCTGTAGCAACAGGGCTGTAGGAGTAGATCAGGTGTTGGAACCTGTGAGGATATTTTGGGCCTCCAAGACAGAAGATCAGCACAGAGTTTGTCTCACTTTTTTCCAGCTGGCGGCAAAGATAGAAACACAAGCAAAGGATTGATTGAAACTCCTAAATATTTGATGTTGTGGACCACAGGAGTGTTAAATGGGGAATCCAGCTTACTCCCAAAGGCATAGTTAATTATGTTAAAAGGAGACTGAGGGACGTAGTTAGGGTTGATCATCATACTATTTTAGTGTAATAAATATGTTGGTAAGGAATTTTAGTGTTGGCTAACACCAGTAAAAATGCTAAGCTAACATCAACCAGGACGGTGAACCCAGCCGAGTTATCTCCAAAAACAACTTAGCCAACTAGCTAATTAATTAAGTTGTGCTGCCTCACTGAAGGTTTCGTGGTCCATGGAGGGTTCAGTTCCTTCAGTGGTGGCTGTAGGCATGCTACTCTCTCACCCAGATGCTCTCAGGTACCGAAATTTGGTGCTGATTGATTTAACGTGAATCTGTACTTGGTAATACCCACGTAATGCGGTTGGTAATCTTAAGTACTGAGTTTGGTACCCAACCCTAGACGTAGTGGATAAAGAGCAATGTATCATCAGCATGCAGATAAATGGTGTTTGGTGTTATGTGTACTAACATGCAATAATACTGCCCATGGGAAATGCAGGTGTGACGATAAGGTCACATAATCAGTGATGTCATGAAGTTCAGAGCCACAGGGAGACAGAATATAAAGGTTCTCATGTTTTTCTCTTATTGTGAAAGGATGAGCAGGAAGGAGGTACTACTGACTCTCCACCCAGACCTGAGATGAACTACAGCTACACACAGCAGGTACACAAAATAAATATTTCTATGAAGCAGTAAATGTAGTGGACGTGATTGGTTACTGCTGCACCTGCCGCCTGGCAGCGATGATCTGATCGAAGAGTATTATCACGCAGCTGAAGGGCTCGCTCATCGGCCTGTTCTCTGCTGGCGAAGACGTCATTCATTCAGTCGATTCAGAAACCAGTCATGTTTGAGTCCGCGTCAGAGACTGACTCACTGTGCGTGTGCATGCGTGGTGTTTTTTTTTTTTTTTTTTTAAGGTAGTAAAGCCATTAGCAGTCATCTGCTCTTCACCCTCCTCTTCCTCTTCCTCACCCTCTTCTCCACCATCACGTGTACCTACAGCTGCTCACCTGCCGCCAGCCACACAGACACGCTCAGGTACACACACACACACACACACACTTTCATTGTAAATATCTTTACAGTGTCAGATAAATGTAATGTTTCCTGTTCTCAGTTGCCATGTCGATTCCAGCTGCCTCTCCCTGGTTGGTTAATGAGTTGGGTGAGGCTCTCTGCACCGTGGTAGCTCCGCCCCCTTACTCCTATGACCCTAACGGCAGTGATTTACCCCGAGGTCAGAGGTCAACCAGCCAAAACACAGCCTGTCACGTCCTGCTGCAGCTTCCTGTCTCACACTGATCTCTGTGTGTGTGTGTGTGTGTGTGTGTGTGTGTGTAGACTGCAGAGTGCTCCAGTATTACTTCAACTTAGGAGTCCAGGTAAGAAACACCTGGGTGGACACATGTTGGTTCAGGGCACAGAAAACTTATTTTCCATTGTGAATGAATGTCGACGACGACATCATCAATAATTGAAAACATTTTAACACACTGCCTCGTCCCTCTGAGTTTACCTGCTGTAAAGTTTAAATATCAGGTGTGACTTGGCTGCAGGTGTAGTCCTCTCTAAACTCCGCCCCTCCACAGTGGTACCATCAGAGCTGTTGGCAGCAGCAGCAGCAGGTGGCGTACCCCGCCACTTCACCTGAGGCCCCCTTCCCCTACCAGCACTACACCCCTTACCTGAGCCAGGACCCCACCCTGCACGGTAAGGCCTACACCCTCTGTGATTGGCTCCTAGGTGAAAGACTGCTGTCACTTCATTGGCTGCAGGTTTCAGGTTAGTTACATCGTGAGTTAGTTAGTTAATGAGTTAGTGAAGGAGTTCATTTGTTACTTAGTGAGTTAGTTAATAATCTAGTTTGAGTTAATTGGTGAGTAAGTTAATTAGTGAGGGAGTTAATAGTAAGTTAATGAGTTAGTGAGCTAGTTAATTTGGTTATTTGAACAAACCTAGTAGAAGTAGAACCTCTCTTTCCTGTAGACTATCTGACCCAGTCCTGGTCTTCTGCCCCCAGCTGCTCCTCCTTCGTATCCTGAGACAACTCGAGGCCCCCATCAGCCCCCCTCCTCCTACCCAGAATCCACCAGGGCAGGAGACGGACAGACAGATGGACACAGCAGCGGTCAGTACTGATGTCTGTTGTAGTTTCAGTGGAACAGATCCCCTGTAACTGTCTGACGATGCAGCTGAACCACTGACCTGTCTACCACTCTTTATTCCACACATTCTTCTTTGTCAAAACATGGCAACTTCATTATCCACAATCAAGGGAATCCTATCCAAAATAATATGTAAGTTAATATCTCAGAGAGGGATTCTGTCAGATGGCCAGTCTGCAGGAAGAAGGAAACCAGCGGTGCATGTGGAACACCGACCTCTGTATCCAGATGGATCCTCCACATGTGGTTAATTTCACCGATATGCGAAAATCTTAATTTACACCAGTGAAATACCTCAAAGACACAACACGTCTGCCTCACAGTCACTTCCTGTTTGAAACATCTGTTTGCCTCCTTGCTGTTACCATGGCAACGCAGGTGACAGCGGCCCCGGAGCCGACAGAAACGCCGACGTCAGAGTTTTGCTTGTCAACGTCTTCAGTTCTGTTTATTGATAGGCCTACTCATTACTAAATCACTTCTTTTCTTTTAAAACATTTAAAAAAAGGATGAATTGAAAACAGGATTACCCTGCAGGCAAAATAATGCAAACCACCAACTGCAAGCAGACGGCAGGCAGACTGACGGCGGGCAGAAATACGGCTTTTCTACATGTTTCTGCTTGTGGTGTATTGACAAAGTATTGGGTTTTTATTGCTTTGACCGAGTGTAGTCGAAGGAGTTCAGCCCAACTCAAAGTAGAGGACACCGCAGCGGCTCCTCCTCAGTTCAGCCCGACTCAGAGAGCAGAGGAGACTGCAGCTGAGAAGAAGTTACACCAAAATGTTAGAAAGTATCGATAAAAGAAGCATTAACGTCTGAGCCTTTCAATACTGAGGGGGCCCTTTTAATACTGGGTCTCCTCCTCCTCTCCTCTCTTCTTTTACTTTTCAAATATCCAGCTCCTCTTTAGACACTAAAGGCTTTATACTACTTTTAAAACATGCAGTAGAACTCCCCAACACCAGGAAGAAGAAAAGAAGCATGCACTCGCCCATCCAAATCAATGGGATGGATGTTGAGCGTGTCTCCAGCTTCAAGTTCCTGGGGACCCACATCTCGGAAGACCTGTCTTGGACCACCAACACCTCCAGCCTTGTCAAGAAAGCTCACCAGCGCCTCAAATCTTCTCTTCTCTTCTGTCTTCAGCCATCCTGGTGAACTTTTACCGCTGTGTGATCGAGAGCATCCTAACCAACTGTGTCACAGTCTGGTATGGGAGCTGCTCTGTTGCGGAGCGCAAGGGACTGCAGCGGGTGGTGAAAACTGCCCAACGCATCATAGGAACTCCACTTCCAGCCATTGAGGAAGTCCAGAGAAAACACTGTCTGCGTCGAGCTCGCAGCATTCTCAAGGACGCCTCCCACCCTGCACACAGACTGTTCTCCCTCCTGCCCTCAGGCAGGCGCTTCAGGTGCTTCCGGACAAGGACCAGCAGACTGAGGAACAGTTTCTTCCCCAGAGCTGTGTCCTTACTGAACTCTGCCCCATGCTGACGAAACCCCCCCAACTCCCCAACTACCACCACCACCACAAACCCATCTACCCGTCATCTCCCCCCACTGACCAAAGACTTTACACCAGCACTACTGCACTACTGGACCTCCTGCACTCAAACACTTTGGAATCTGTTTGCACTTCGCTAACTTATTATCTGTAAAATACTTATTTATTATCTGTATATTGGTACTTACTATTTGCACTTCTGGTTAGATGCTAAACTGCATTTCGTTACTCTGTACGTGTACATGGGTAATGACAATAAAGTTGAATCTGAATCTGAATCTGAAACACCTGGACACATGCTGAGGTTTAAAGTGCCAAAAGAGAAAATTGAATCCATTTCAAATGAAGAAAGTAAAGCGAGGAACACCAGCGTCTCCTCAGTTTCTGATCTAAAACTGATTTGTTTTGTCTCCACCTCCATCCTCAGGCCCCCCCCCTTCCATGGAAAGCTCCTCCTCCATCAGCTCGGCCCCCCCCCAGCTCCTGTACCCGGATCAAACACCCCTGCCCCCTCCCCCGTTGCTGCACCTGCCATATGAAGCTCCACCCCCGGCCACCTACCTGCCCTCAGCCCCTCCTCCTCTTCCTCACCCTGCTCATCCTCACTCTGCCCACCTCCCCCATCACTCCCCCTACCACCCCTGCCTCCCTGCCTCTACCCACTGGGGGGCGCTACAGACCGGAGGCCACACCCAGCGAGTCTACTGCCCCGCCCCCAACTCCACCCACGTGGTTGGTTACATCACAGCCCCGCCTCCCCACTACATCCCCCCCACCATGTAATGCACAGATGTCGGGTGGAAACCACAAAGCTCCACATACCTCACTCATTAGCTCGTGGCTAACACTGTTTGTTTGTTTTCAATGAGTAATGCTAACAGTGCTAACAAGTCCCACCAGTGGGAAAACCTTGTATCTTTAAAACAGAACATTTCTAGATATAATGAAAAATTATAAATACATTGAGAAATGAAAATAAGAGTTAAAATGTTAATGTTAAATAAGTGGTTTTCCTGTGCGTGTTAGCACGTTTTGCACACATTAGCTGTTAGCTTGTGGCTAAATTTCCATTAATTAGTTTGAATAAGTGCCAGAAATCTTTATTTACAACAGTGAAATACCTCAAAGACACAACACATCTGCCTCAGTCACTTCCTGTTTGAAACGTTTGTCAATTGTTTAAAGTGTGACAAAGGCCTCCTTGCTGTTACCATGGCAACGTAGGTGACAGCGGCCCCGGAGCCGACAGAAACGCCGACGTCAGAGTTTTGTTTGTCAACATCTTCAGTTCATCTTTCACACGTCAGCCAGCCAATCGGAGCGAAGCGCGTGGCGCAGCCAGTCCCTGTTCACTGATGAGGGATATATTTGTGTTTACGTTCAAACTGGTGCTTTGCTTTTGTTACCGGGTGAATAAAGTTTGAGTCACATGACTTCCTGCTGAGTTTCCTGTTGTTCATGTAAACATCCTGATGACTGATTCTGCTTCTTGTGAAGGAAATCTGAGAGCTGGTTCACTCTAACAAGACGTTTCAGGAGACCCGGATGTATTAAGCAGGAATATTTATTGAAGCTCGGTCGAGGAGAAAAGGGAAACAACAACAACATATGAAACACAGCTTGCTGCTGCTGCCCAGATCTGAAGATGGTGTCCTGAATCTCAGTATGTAACTGTCCACAGACCTGCTAAGATTCACTACATCCAAACAGGGTTATTCCTACCTCAGCCTGGCATGTGTGAGGATTCTGCTGGATATCAGATCCAAACAAGGAAAGACATCAACCATTGCTGTCCCAACAACAGCAACCTCTCTACAGTCTCTTTTATCCAGCGTCAACAACCAGGCGCCAGCTTGCTGGGTTTAAACCTGAATACAGACGATTTCTAGCTCACCTTTGTCTCTCAGGAGACAAAGACAGGCAGGTGACCAGAGAGGCAGGCAGGCGACCTGACCTGTGAAGCCCTGTCTTTACTTACCTTTAACCTAAAAGAAGGAAAGTTCCTTCACGTGTCTTAAATCAGATTGTTGTTGAGTTGAGTTGGTGATGCGGCTGCTTTGGTTTGGTAACTTACAGGTAAAGAAGGTCCTGGACTTCATCCAGGCGAGTTTGTTACTGAAAGTCAACTGTTAGAAATAATAGTAATGACACTGCGTACTTATTGATCGAAGTGTGTGTTCAGAGCCTCAGATGTACACCTGGTCTCCATCAGAGAATCCAGATTACTGAAAGCAGGATGTGACATTTACATGTGCAAAAACCTGAGGCCTGGACTACGAACACACAGAATGGCGCCGCAGACGGTCGCCAGTGTGATGGTGCGCGTTATCTTTTCTTATTTTGTGTGTAAACTCAGTGTTTTGCTGCAGCACCGGGAGCTCTTTCACCAGAGAAGAGCTCATGAACATCAGGGCTACAACCCCTGTGGATTTAATTCCTACTTTCATCGCTTCATCCATGGAATTACTGGACATTCTGGACAAAGGTGCCCTTACCTTTGTCCACACAGTGAAACGCCGGAGGAGAGGGAAACGTGCCGGTGCGCTCGTGCGTCTCCGCCGACGCGGATTTCGCACACCGCTGCCGGGAATAGTGCGTTCACTGTGCAATAAACTGGACGAACTTCAGCTACTGGTTGGGAAAACAGAGACTTTTCTACATCTTCCGTTCTGTGCTTCACGGAGACGTGGCTGTGCAGATCGATCCAGGACTCTGCGCTGCAGCTGGCGGGTTTCCAGCTCCACAGAGCGGATCACCACACGGAACTTTCCGGCAAGACGAAAGGTGGAGGAATCTGTTTTTATACCAACAGTGGCTGGTGTAATGATGTGATAGTGATGCTGCAACACTGTTCTCCTTCTTTGGAATCATTTATTATCAACTGCAAACCTTTCTATTCCCCCTGTGAGTTCACTTCGTTCATTCTGGTCGGTGTTTACATCCCGCCGCACGCCAACGTGCAGGAGGCCCAGCGCACGCTCGCCGACCAGATACTGAGCGTGGAGCAAACAAACCCAGACTCCCAAGTTATTGTCCTTGGGGACTTTAACAAAGGAAATCTAACACGTGAACTCCCCAGATACCGACAGTTTAAGTGCCCCACCAGAGAGGAGAACATCTTGGATCACTGCTACACCACAGTCAGCAGGGCCTACCACGCCGTCCCCCGAGCTCCAACTCTGACCACATCATGGTCCACCTGATTCCTGCTTACAGGCAGAAGTTAAAGCTCTGCAAACCTGTGGCGAGGACATCAAAACAGTGGACCAGTGAGGCTGTGGAGGAACTTCAGACGTGCTTGGACTGTACTGACTGGGATGTTTTCAGGACTGCGACCAACAGTCTGGATGAGTTCACAGAGGCTGTGATGTCCCCCTCCTCCCCCTCCACAGTGACACCTCTCTCAATCCTGGAGAGGGATGTTAACAGACTATTAAAGAGACAGAACCCCCACAAAGCAGCCGGGCCAGACTCGGTCTCTCCATCCACCCTGAAGCACTGTGCTGACCAGCTGTCACTGGTGCTCACTGATATCTTTAAACATCTCACTAGAGACATGCCACGTACCAGCCTGCTTCAAGACTTCCACCATCATCCCTGTTCCCAAGAAGCCAAGGGCCACAGGACTTAATGACTACAGACCCGTCGCCCTGACCTCTGTGGTAATGAACTCATTTGAGCGCCTTGTGCTGTCCCACCTCAAATCCATCACTGTCCCACTCCTGGACCCCCTGCAGTTCACCTACAGATCCAACAGGTCTGTAGATGATGCAGTTAACATGGCCCTCCACTTCATCCTCCAGCATCTGGACTCTGCAGGCACCTACGCCAGGATCCTGTTTGTGGATTTCAGCTCTGCCCCCAACACCGTCATCCCGGCTCTGCTGCAGGACAAGCTCTCCCAGCTGAGCGTGCCTGACTCCACCTGCAGGTGGATCACAGACTTCCTGTCCGACAGGAGGCAGCAGGTGAAGCTGGGGAAACATGTCTCTGACTCCAGGACCATCAGCACCAGTTCCCCTCAAGGCTGCGTTCTTTCCCCTCTACTCTTCTCCCTGTACACCAACAGCTGCACCTCCAGCCACCAGTCTGTCAAGCTCCTGAAGTTTGCAGACGACACCACCCTCATCGGGCTCATCTCTGGTGGGGATGAGTCTGCCTACAGGTGGGAGATTGACCATCTGGTGACCTGGTGCAGCCAGAACAACTTGGAGCTCAACACTCTCAAGACAGTGGAGATGGTTGTGGACTACAGGAAGAACCCAGCCCCACTCACCCCCATCACCCTGAGAGACTCCCCAGTCGACACTGTGGAGTCCGTCCGCTTCCCGGGCTCCATCATCTCCCAGGACCTCAAGTGGGAGCTGAACATCAGCTCCATCACTAAAAAAGCCCAGCAGAGGATGTACTTTCTGCAGCAGCTGAAGAAGTTCAACCAAAGACAATGATGGTGCACTTCTACACCTCCATCATTGAGTCCATCCTCACCTCCTCCATCACGTCTGGTACGCTGCGGCTACTGCCAAGGACAATGGCAGACTGCAGCGTATCATTCTCTCTGCAGAGAGGGTGATTGGCTGCAATCTACCTCCAGGACCCGGAGGCTTGCAGGGAAAATTGTGGCCGACCCCTCCCACCCTGGACACAAACTGTTTGAGACTCTCCCCTCTGGCAGGAGGCTGTGGTCCATCAGGACCAAAACCTCTCGCCACAAGAGCAGTTTCCTCCCGTCTGCAGCCTGATCAACAAGGCCCGGGACCCCCACTGACACGGACCCTTATCCCCAAACAGACACTACGCGTTACATTAACGCACAGACCCCCGGCGAAATGCATTACATTAACGCACACTTGTGGACTATAGTTTACTAAACCGTACACACAATATTTTGCACATTCCTCGCAGTTTTAGTTTTATTCATTTATTCATTATCACCTACAAAAGATATATTGCACATATTTAGTAATTTTTCTTTTTCATATTCTGTACTGTTAATTATACTTACTTTGCACAAGTACTGTAGTACTTTAAATTACGATATTATGCGATCCTGCTTCAGAGTCTAGATCCTGCTGCAGGGCCCAGACCTCTGGTCTCTGGTCCAGGTTTATGTGTTGATGGACTGAGAAAATGACACCAGAACAAACTGGGAACCAAAATACAGAATGTGACAAACTGAACTGGATAAAAAAAACTTTATTAACAAAACAGATTTGATGGCGTCTTGAATAAAAAGCAGTGCTGACTCTGTTGAACTTTATGTAGAGTTATCTGCCGGTGTTCATGAGTCTTCTTCCTCGTCTTCATTCAGCTGGTGTGAAGAAACAGACCTGAGATGAAGCCTTCGTTAGCATGCAGAGGATCAATAGTTATTACAGTTCATCACAATCAACCGAAACAAAACCTGTGTGTCGTCATGGTAACAGCTCAGCGGGGACCTCCACGGTCCAGAGGTCGCGAGCTCCTCGGGCGCTCAGCGGCTCCTTCAGCCAGCGAGGGTTGGACAGGTGAGTCAGGTGTTTCTCCTGCAGACCAATCAGAACAGCGGAGCGCTCCAGATGCTGCAGCTCCTCCCCCTGCAGGGAGGCGGGGCACTGCCAGGTCCCGCCCACATCCACCAATCCTGAAAGCCATTTAAACAGGTGATGCCTTCAGGTGCGCCCGCTAAACTGTGGGGAACATCAGGGGACACTGAATCACTTCCCACCTGCCACCACGCCGCGGCCGAACCTCTCTCCGGACTCCTGGAGAGCTCGGATCTGAGCCCGGTTCATTCCCAGGGGGCCGCTCAGCAGCGCCCTCCACTCCTCCCCCTCCCAGTCCCGCCGGGCGATGTGGACCGCCAGGGTCTGGTTCTCCAGCGGGGCCAGCAGGGGCCTCCAGCGGCTCTCCACCGTCTTCACCCCATCCAGAACCAGACCGGCGTACGGCTGCCGGAACGACAGGCACCACACCTGCACCGACATGTCTGCAGAACAAGCGCCCGAGCTCAATGAACGAGTCCGTGGAGTGTCGGTGTGAGACGGATCCTTCCACTAACAGGTTCAATATATTTGCAAATAAACCAGGAAATATTAATTTGCCTTATTTTTCCATGGAGTTCGGCGTAAGACTAAACTATCCAAAATGAAAGGAGCAGCGAAATTCTGCAGAGTCGTAATAAGTTTCTTTGTGTCTCATGTACTGACGCATTTCTCTGAACAGGCTCGTGAAAGCTGAACGGTTTGTCCTCGCTCCAAATGTACAGTTCAATCAAAGAGTAACGACTTGATTAAATGTGATTAAATCATGACTCACAACAGATCCGGACTGCGGCTCCTGCTCCTCCTGCTGCTCCTCCTGCTTCTTCTACTGTTGCAGCCCCAGCGCACCTCCGCGGCTCTGCTGCCCTCTACAGGATCAGGTCGATCGACCCGCTGATCGACCCAGACATTGAGGTCATGTGATCGGGTCCATTTAGTGTGTGACTCTTGTTATAAAGAAATATAGATATTTAATACTGAACAGTTAAAATCATTCTGTTTAAACGGGTGAAATGTGTGAATTCAATCAGTAAAATAAATCCAGGACGTGAGCTCAGAGCCAGCTGACCTCTGACAATCGTTTTTATTTAATCACATTTTTTAATGAATACAGTTAAATCATTGAATTGATTGAATCCGGCTGCTCAATAAAAACTCTTAAAGAATGTTTACAGCTCATTTTGGCAATAAAGTTTTTCTTTTGAAGACAGACTTTTGTTTTATAATGAATTTGTTCTTTTTTCCACCAACATGCAGATCACAGAGCAGAGAACACAGCACAGATCAATCACCAATAAATCAATAAATCTCTACCACCAATCACTGATGGTACAGGACAGGAAGTACACCCCTCCTCTTCGGTCCCGACAGATCGGTTACATCATCGGCGCCAGTGATGACATCACAAAGATGGATTGAAATGAAACCGCTGCCCCAGAGGTCCACCTGGTGATGTCATCATTTTACTGCTTCCTGTTTATAAGCTGAACTATGATGTCATAACTTCACACTGATTGATCAAATATTCAGCTGCAACAAAGTGCATCATGGGACACCAAACAAAGAGAAATAATCAGAAGAATGAATTAATAATGAACAGCAGCATGAAAAGATCTAATTAGATCACTATGGAGCGCTTCTCTGGTTACCATAGCAACTAATGCATGAGCAGCAGCAGGAAACACGTCAACAGCTACGAAATACTGTCAAAGAAAATATTTACAATGAAAGAAATACTGCCTGAAACGACTGAAGGGTCAAAATAAAACGTAAAACACCATCATGGAAATAATATTTGAAATAAGAAAATAATGTTTCACCGACAGATGAAATATTTCAATGAGATATTTAAAATCTTTTTTTAGACAATTCAGTCAGTTTCAAGTTATAATACCAAATATTCATTCTTAGGTAACTGCTGACTATTCTATTATTAGTTTCATTCGTTCAGCTTCGTCACTGATCTGCTGTTAGTCTGTACCTGGACAGTTTGTCCTGGAGGGGGCGCTGCAGGACCGATGATGGAGTCATTCAGATCTAAAGGGTTCGTCCTGCGAGCAGGAAGCATGGAACGTATGGAAATGTGGGATTTCACTCATCGTTAGACTAATTGGAATACATTTGCATTATACGTGATGCACACAATATACTCTCTCCTTTAGTTGCAGGTATTTAAATATGTAAATGAGCTCTAAGATATTTTCTCCTGTAGTTGCAGCGTGTTCTTACATTTGAGTCCTATACACATATTTGAACGATCATTGACAGGAACCTGTTACAGTAAAGATGTCTCTGGACCAAAATGTTGGAGTGAAGGACAGACATGTCCACCCTCAGGCTCCGCCTCTAGCAGGTTGAAAATAATAAACACATTAATCAGTGATGAGAATAATTAACTGACAATATTTATATTGTCAGTTAATATTTATAGTTATATTAAGTAACATTATCGACTAGTTTTGCATTATCTAAATATTTCTTCAGTGTTTTTTTGTCCAGCAGGTTATCGTCCCTCCAAAACGTATTCCAGTGATTTTATTTCCTGTTTCAGGTTTGGACTGAGAACTGGTCTGGGGTCTGCGAGCGACCCCTCAGTCGGACCACTCCTGATCCTCGGGTTCAGAATCCTCCTCTGATTCGCTGTACTCCACCGCGATGCGTCGCGACAGGATGGTGGCGACGTCGTTTCCTGTGGGCTCTCGTTTCTTGGCCTCCTCCTGCTCGCGCTGCTCCTGAACCTTCCTCAGCTGGATCCCTGCAGACCAGGAGAAACCAGAACCTCAGCAACATGTCACACTACTGCACGCAACTTTGGTTCTATAAGTTCTGGGTGGCTGGTGTGGGTCAGCCATTAGCCACTGGCTTCCCGGTCAAACATTTCACATCTGGAGTGACGTATAAACACATCGTCTCCTGCCAGGGGCTAGGCTAACAGTTTCCCCCTGCCTACAGTCTTTGTGCTAAGCTAGGCTAAACATAAACATAGTATGTAACAGCTGACCTCTGCGTATGGCGGCCAGCAGGTCGCTGCGCGCGTCGTTCACCGGCACGTTCGGTCCACCAGGAGGCTTCCGGCCGTCCGTCACCGGGGGCAACGGCGGCACGGCGGAGGGTGGGGCCTGGCCTCCGGGCCGGGATGGGGAGGAGACGTAGTTAGCCAAGGGAGGCGGGGGAGGGGAGGGGCTGTAGGGGCCAGAAAGGATGGCAGCGCCACCTAGAGACAAAGCAAAGACACGAGGAGGAAACCTTTGATTCTTTGTTTTTATCTGGACTCGTCAGCAGGAAACTCACGATACAGAAATGTCCACTACCTTGGTTAACAGGAGCGGCTGCAGGGTGCACCGGTGTTGCCATGGCAACATTGTGGGTGGAGCTGTTGGGGAACGTCATCTGTCCCGCTGATGGCATGAGAGGGGGGGGCGGCGGGGGGGCCGGAGGGATTTGATAGTCACTGAAGAGAGATGGAGGTCAAAGGTCAAACATGAGTCAGACGATGGAACCGTGAACTGTGTGTGTGTGTGTGTGTGTGTGTGTGTGTGTGTGTGTTTGTGTACTTGGCCTCTTTGGTGCCGTTGGTCCGTGCTACGTTCTGATTGGCCGAGCCAGCGAGTGGCGGGTGGTGGTGATGATGCGGCTGGTTGCGGCCCAGCGAGTGTTGCCGGGCGGTTGCCAAGGCAACCGCAGAGGAAGCTGAGGCGGGTCGGAGGGCGCGGTCCAACGACTGAGTCTGACCGCTTCCGCTCGTCGCCACTGTGACATGATCCTTCCCATCATGCCCTATGGCGTCATGGTGGTGGGGACTGGCAGGGAAGGAGGGGTCGTCTGACATCCCCGACCTGGAGGGGGGGTAATTATTACAGGATTTTTATGTTTCTAAACATATATTTGACGTTTCTGTTCTTCAGTTTCGTGTCAGTTTTCAGCTGACGAGATACGATATATCAGCCTGGCATCTCTAGTTATGACGTGTCAATTATAGAACTAACATTCTGACTGAGAATGACCCCAGGATCATCTCAGATTGACCTTTGACCTTTCAGGGGGTGGAGCATGTACCCTGGTTTGGACCGTTGAGACAATGAGGAGACTTCCCTCCCTCCGCATGCTTTTACTTTGAAGGGGGTAGTGTAATATGACTTCACGCCCAGTGTGCATTAGTGTGTAGGTGTATGTACCTGTCAGGTGACATTGAGCCGTCAGAGGTGTGGTAAGGTGACGGGGTTATTCGGGCGTCTGGGCGGAGTTCCTTGTCGTACGCCATAAGGTTCCACTCCTGCCGCCTGTTCCGAGCTTTCCGAACCTTCACAGGAAGAAGAACGACACTTAACATAACTTTCATAAAAAATAAAATGATGGAATAATAAATACCATTAAAAAAAAACAGAAATCAGAGAATGAAAAACTCACCTTCTTCACCTCCCGTCCTGAAGACTCCTCCACATGCTTCTGTTCCTGGATTTAAAAAAATATATTCTTTATTCTGTTTCTTAATTCTATGTATCGCAAGGTTATTTTCAGAAATGTATTGTCCATGTAAAAGGAACAGGGTGACGATGGATGGATGGATGGATGGATAGATAGATAGACAAGCCTTCTGTCTCCTCTTCTCTTTGCGTTTGTTCTCGGTGGCCTGCAGCATCTTTTCCTTCCACAGGCTGAAGAAGTAAGACGGGTCGGTGTAGAACTTCAGACCATCCTTCTTATCATCCCTACACACCCACACACGCACACATTTTTAGTTTTTATATATTTATATATTTCATATTATTGTTCAACTGCTGCTGCCAAAAATAGTGGACCTGACTGAGATGTTGAGGGGTGGGGTTTAAACTGACCTGTAGGGCGTCAGGATGTTGAGGGGTGGTGGTTTGTCGCACCGTTGGTACATCTCTAGCACCGGGTTGAGGATGGAGCTCCGTGACACCACCTGCTGGTCCTGGATAGTACTGCTCCTAAAGGCCTTCCTCATGTTGATATCCTGCAGAGAAACTACACCACAAACACTACTATTTTATTACTGTTGAATTTACATTGTATTTTAAACTACATTTCTAGTTTACAAGTTTGCTTAAAATGTTTGGCAGTAATATTAAATGTGCACGATTTGTGGTTCATCGACAACAACTGTCACAAATTCTTTTTTTTCAAGTACAGAACCTCTAGTTGCTTCTAGTGGAGATAAAGACAGCGTGCAGTGCGGTAACTTCAGGTTTGTAAAATCATAGTGTACAACCAACTTAAACACCTGTTGATCAGCCCTTACCCCCCAAAAAAACAATACAGCCAGTGTCATGCAGGCAGACCACTTGCAGGGATAGACATGAGGGTCTGCAGGTTTGGAAAAAAACAATAATTCAGATTTCTTAGGATGTTGTTAATGAATGAATGTAAGTTAGTTTGGATCTGTGCAGTGTTGTGGTCAAGTGGCATGGTAAGAAAGGGAGCTGAACCTGAAGGAATTTGGAATGAATCATCTAAAAGCACCAATGTAGGTGTTTGGGTGTGGTTACTGTTACATTGGCTATGATCTGATGATCTGACTACAGCAATTATCCAGCAGCAGTGTTCATTATCCACCTTCCTCCACGGTGGAGTCCAGCTGTGTGACCTTCACTGCCAGCAGGTCCACTCGCTCCTGCAGGCTGTTCATCCTCAGGTAAAAACTGTTCGCCTCCATGAACAGTTCACCAAAGATGTCCTCCGCATGACGACCTGCACGCCATCGACAACAGACAGTACAGACAAACCAACAATAAACTACGCAGCCGGGTCTTGTTGCACTGCAGTAATGCTGGGCAGATACTGTACAAATTAAGGCCGATTTTATCCTAGAACTGTTGACTGACTAAATTTAGAATCGGGCCGCATTTCAGCCAGATTGGTTGTTGTTCCCAAACTGTCAAAGATCTGTCCGTCAGACGATGGGATGGATTTACGGCAGGTCAGAACTTTTGGTTGGCTGTCTGCAGTTTGAGCCGTTCATTAATTTATTCCATTTAAGTCTTGACTGAGATGGTGCTGTGATAGAAATAAAACTGGACTGACCACTTCTTCCAACTCCTTCCAGCTCCTGACTGTCCATTCTTAATAGAATTGCACAAAGTAATGCTGCCTTTCTCTTTTTGTTAACATTGTTGTGAAGCGACTGTGTTACTGGTTACGCCAATAAATAATTACATATGGTCTGCATCCAGTGCCTGTCATCGTTGTTTTTAATCACTTTATTGGTTAATTATGATGGCGGTTTCCTGTGTCATTTTTCTCTCCTGTATTTAAGATACTACATTCAATTGTGTTCATCTTGAGTTGTTTTTGCTTCGTAACATTGATGACTTGATATAACTTGATGCATGGTGCTTTTCTGTGCAGTGATTCCTGCAAAGGAAACGTGTGAAATTAATGTGCAGCAAACAACCGTCTGGAATCACGTTAATGTGTTTTTCTACTGAGTGAAGATGCTGAACATAATTTGGTGAGTCTGTGCTCTCTGGTGGGAGTAATATGGTAAATAACCCGACAAACATTGTGAAGGATGCGGCCGTCTTGTTTGAATAAACTTTAGTGAAACTGCCAATAGACTAAATCGATCGGGGGTTCTGGGTTTAAGTTCTGTGAGATCAGCACATCGTGGCCGGCCGATGGATCTGTACAGTGTGAATCTGAGAAGTCGTACATTATGGTCGTGCAGAAAGATGGATTAGAACATGAAGTGTGAGTTAACACAAGAAACAAGATTAATACAAACGTACAGTATCTGCCCAGCTTGTCATTCCAGCATCATTATCAGGGCTGATGTAAGGAGAGAGTCTCCTGAGGTCAGAGAACCAGAGTTACAGTGATAACCATCAGCACTCACTGAGTCCTCCGAGCTGTTTGATGACAGCAGCCAGTGTGCTGTTGGTGACACACTCCAGCTCACTGGCGACCCCATCAGGCAGAGCGCCGCGACACAAATATCTGGGTTCAATAATCCGCTTAACCAACGGCATGGTTGCCCTGCGGGGGGGAACATATGTTGAAAAATATAAAACACATTTTTGAATTTACAGAGAAACTCCACATTATATCTTGCATAAATGACAAGCATCACTATTGACTGAGAGACGTGGGTAATTCATGGTAACATGGAACTGTTGTACCTGTGATCACATAGCTTTACACTATAGTGCAAACAACATCACAGCTGCACAGGATGTGAAAGCATGTCGTTGTCAGGATGAGCAGGATTATTTGGCTGGTTGCTATAATTCTTCTAATATCCTTAAAGGTTGGAGGATGTGGAGCTGCAGTTCCTCTGACGGCCACCAGATGCTGCTGTGATCAAACTGACTGCATTGAAGTGAATGAGAAAACCTCTACAGTCAGCCCAGCTGGTACACAACAAGTGGAGTGATGACCACTGAGTGTTTCTCTGACAGATGTTTATCAGCTCTGGGACCCTTCTGGAGGAACACATGCTGAGTGCGAATGCTGCAGTCTCAGAGGGCATCGCCATGGTAACGCAGCCAGCCTTTACATCACGCTCTGTTGCCCACAGAACAGAACATGGTTACTGTTGCTAGGAGACAGAGCGCACATTATGTAATGTCACTACAAACGGGAGGTAGGTCAAGTCAAGTCAATTTTATTTGTATAGCGCCAAATCATAACAGAAGTTATCTCAAGACGCTTTTCACATAGAGTAGGTCCAGACCGACTCTTTAAAGTGGGTGTAACTGAAAGGCTTTGTGTAATCTGATTACTGTGAGCACATGCTTCACAGACGCAGACGGGGGTGTACGGAGGACATGAGCAGATGATATGATATCACACATATGGTTGTGGACAGAAAGCAGAATAAAGTGTCCACATGTTTCTGTGACAGCAATAAAAGCTGGAAATAAACAGTGAACCTTGTGGAGCTAAACAGGTGGAGCCATTAAACCACCACAGAAGAAGAGCACACGAGAGGACGTCATTAAAGCTGCAACGATGGAGGACATGATGGGAATCAGACGTTTGTGTCAGCTCTGTGTTGTTAGTAACCAACAGCCTGTAGGGGGCGCTGTGCCTGACAACACTTAACTGACTTCCTGTCTCTCCTGTTCGCTCAGCTGAGTGGTAACCATGGAAACCAGTACCCTCCACGCTGTGAGCATGCTCACTGAGAAGTGCACACACACACGATGTGATCTTTCTGTCTTTGTGGGGACTCTCCAGACAGTTTCTAAACCGGGGGCTCAGGACCCCGAGTGAGGACATTTCTGTCGGTGAAGATTCAAAGCTGCTGACCTGCTCAGGTGTAATCTCACTTTCCATCTGTAGTGGTGGATTTAGATATACCTGCTGTTACCAGGGTAACCAGGTGTCACCAAGTCAAAATCTGTTTCCCTGTTTAAACAAAAGACACCTGGAGCCTCCACAGGTGTGTGAAGCAGCCAATCAATTTACACCATGTGATTATTAGTTATGGATCATTTAATTGTCAAAGGGAATGATGGGAAATGGATCACACACGTGACTGAATAACATTCAGTCACGTGATTCACATGTTGGTTTGGATTTACATTTATTGATTTGGAAAAGTCATATTTCACACAAAAACATGAGGTAATATCACAGGTGGTCTGATGATGATCCAAGCCCCGCCCCCTCACACGCGTAATCAGATGACGCGCGCCCACACACACACACACATACTATCCTTAAATGACGTAATATACCCAGACTGCTCCTTGGTGTGTGTGTGTGTGTGTGTGTGTGTGCGCCACTATCTATCGATCAGCTGATCAGCCGATGTCCATCAGGGTCTGTACGGTTTGACCGCTGATGACGTAATCACCGGGACCAGATGATTGGCAGGTCGCTGATCAGTTTCTGACGGCCCGCTTATCGATCACTGCTCTGATTCGTCGATAACACGTCAGTTACAAACCGATAAGAGCCGATAACAGATCGATGAGACTCACCGCGGGCTGAGGAGGTTCCGCTCCGGGTCCGGTTCGTTCTGCTGAGGCTCCTCCGTCACAGAGCGGCGGACAGACTCATCCTCAGGTCCTCTGACCGGGAATGGATGCTGAGGGAGGAAGGGGGGGCTCCAGACGACTTATCGGAGCTGCTCGGCTCCCCTCGGCTCCTGTCGGCTGCTGTCGGCTCCTGTCGGCTCCTGTCGGCTCCTGTCGGCTGCTGTCGTGTCACTTAGTTTAGTTTGTCTTTCAGTTAGTGAGGGCTGAAGCTGCCCTGAGTCGTGTCTGCAGGTGACGTCGCTCAGAGGGCAGAGCAGTGACCTCTCTGTATCCTGCCAGGTGGAAACCAGGGGACAAAAGTCTGCTTATTAATTACTGAAAAACACCACATTTTTGAGGTTAGTTTTTTCTGAGTAGTTGTAATATTTAACGCTTGATTATTGGCTTTTAGTCTGACGTTGAGCAACAAAGGTTTCGTCTGCTAACAGACATCTGGTGTGGCTGATAATAATAATAATAATAATAATAATAATAAAAGTGATTTATATAGCAACGTTCTTTACAAGGCAGACATAAAAAGAACAAACGATGGAATATAAAGCGTGATATACACACTTTTCCACATATATAATTACAAACAAATATAAATCAATCAATAAATAAAGATAATAAGAAAGCCTGATTACAACTTGATGACAGCGTTTGTCTTATCAAACCATTATTTAATATCTTTTGAATTCATATCCATGTCTCAATGTAACGGAGGACTCCTGTGCTAACTTTAGTCCCTCCCAAATTGATCATGTGGTTGATAGTGCTGCAGGCTCGCTGCGAACGACTCTTGATTGTATTGCTCCTATCAAAAAGAAAATAATAAAACAAAAGAGGTTAGCTCCATGGTATAACTCCTTAACCCGCAAATTAAAAGAAACATCGCAAAAATTAGAAAGGAAATGGCGTTCCACCAAACTGGAGGAATATAAATCAATCAATAAATCTCATTTAGTTTGGTAAGATAGTCTTAGAACATACAGGAAGGCCCTCCGTAATGCCAGAGGAGCCTATTACTCCTCACTAATAGAGGAACATAAGAACAACCCCAGGTTTCTTTTCAGCACTGTAGCCAGGCTGACACAGAGTCAGAGCTCTGTTGAGCCATGTATTCCCAGAGCTCTCAGCAGTAATAACTTCATGAGCTTCTTTGATGATAAAATTCTAACTATTAGAGAAAAAATTCATCATGTTGTGCTCTCAGCTAGTTCAGATATATCTTCGAGTACAGGAACCTCAGGAACCTCAGAAGCAGCTGTAGAACCAGATTTATATTTACACTGTTTTTCTCCAATTGACCTTTACCAACTAACTTCAATGATTTCTTTGCCTAAACCAACAACCTGCCTCTTAGACCCCATCCCAACCAGGCTGCTTAAAGAAGTTTTACCCTTAGTTAGCACTTCTTTACTAGACATGATCAATCTGTCTTTATTAACAGGCTATGTACCACAGTCCTTCAAAGTAGCTGTAATTAAGCCTCTTCTTAAAAAGCCTACGCTTGATCCAGGGGTTTTAGCCAATTATAGACCTATATCTAACCTTCCCTTTCTCTCCAAAATCCTTGAGAAAGTGGTCGTTAATCAGTTATGTGACTTTCTAAACAGCAATAGTTTATTTGAGGATTTTCATTCAGGATTTAGGGAGTATCATAGCACAGAGACAGCACTGGTGAGAGTGACAAACGACCTTTTGATTGCATCAGACAAAGGATTTTATACAGAGACTGGAGCATTTGATTGGCGTCAAAGGACCCGCACTAAGCTGGTTTCAGTCGTATTTATCAGATAGATTTCAGTTTGTCCATGTAAATGATGAATCCTCTGTGCACACCGAAGTTAGTCACGGAGTTCCACAAGGTTCAGTTCTCAGACCACTTTTATTTACCTTGTATATGCTTCCTTTGGGCAATATTATCAGGAAACACTCCATAAACTTTCACTGCTATGCAGATGATACTCAGTTATACTTATCGATAAAGCCAGATGAAACCGGTAAGTTAGCCAAGCTTCAGGCATGTATTAAGGACATAAAAGACTGGATGACCTGCAATTTTCTGCTGTTAAACTCAGACAAAACTGATGTTATTGTTCTGGGTCCTAAACACCTGCGAGACGCACTATCTATAGATATAATTACTCTAGATGGCATTGCCCTGGCCTCTAGCACCGCTGTAAGGAGTCTGGAGTAACCTTTGATCAGGACATGTCCTTTAATACCCATATAAAACAGACTTCAAGGACTGCCTTCTTCCACTTACGTAACATTATAAAAATCAGGCACATCCTGTCTCAAAAAGATGCAGAAAAACTAGTTCATGCATTTGTTACTTTTAGGTTGGATTATTGTAATTCCTTATTATCGGGCTGCCCCGATAAGTCTCTAAAGACTCTCCAGCTGATCCAGAATGCGGCTGCACGTGTACTGACAGGAACCAGCAAAAGAGAACATATTTCTCCAATATGAGCTTCTCTGCACTGGCTCCCTGTGAAATCCAGAATAGAATTTAAGGTCGTCCTCCTCACTTACAAACTGTTAATGGTCAGGCACCATCATATCTTAAAGAGCTCATAGTACCGTATTACCCCACTACAGCACTACACTCACAGAATGCAGGGTTAGTTGTGGTACCTAAAGTCTCTAAAAGTAGAATGGGAGCCAGAGCCTTTAGTTATCAAGCTCCTCTTCTGTGGAACCAGCTCCCAGTTTGGGTTCTGGAGGCAGACCCCCTCTCCTCATTTAAGAGTCTGCTTCAAACGTTCCTCTTTGATAAAGCTTATAGTTAGGGCTGGCTCAGGTGAGCCCTGAACCATCCCTTAGTTATGCTGCTATAGGCTTAGACTGCCGGGGGATTTCCCATGATGCACTGAGCTCCTCTCTCCTCTCTTATCCCATTACTGCATGTTACTAACTCCACCTCTTCCTGTAGTTTGGAGCTTTCTCTCTTTCTGCAGGTGTTTGTGCCTCTGGAGCTGTAGAGTCTGGATCTGTGACTGCAGCCGTCTACTGCCCCCATGTTCCTGCTCCACACTCACTGCTGCACTGATTATTATTAGTCTGATTATTATGTTGTCTGTCCTCCCCCTCTCTCTCTCCCCTCTCCCCCTCTCTCCTCCCCTTTCAACCCAACTGGGTGGAGGCAGATGTCCGCCCACCCAGAGCCTGGTTCTGCTCCAGGTTTCTACCTTTTTCTTTCCACTGTCACCAAGTGCTGCTCATGGTGGAACTGTTGGGTCTCTAAATAATATTTGAAAGAGTCGGTCTGGACCTACTCTATGTGAAAAGCGTCTTGAGATAACTTTTGTTATGATTTGGCGCTTTACAAATAAAATTGACTTGACTTGACTTGTCAGCCAGAGGAGAGGAATATGTTCAGTCCAAGAATTCCACAGGCTAAAGTTACTGTGAAGCGACAGAAAAGCTAAATAACACAAATATTTGGAACCACAGACTCTATAAAGAAGTCGGTGTCGCTTCCGTGGCGTCACCCGTTGGTTTGTGGATGCTTGTTTTGAAGCCGGGAGTTTGACATTTTGGCTATCGCCATCTTGGTTTTTTGGAGCCCGAAGTGACGTAAGTCTGACGCAAAGGTAGCGCTGCCTCTATCCTGATTGGCGATCGCTGTGGTAACAGCTTGTTAATCAAGCGGTAGCCCTGCCCTAAAGCATATGCCGTTTCATGGTCTATTTTCCTCTAAACGGGACCATAATTTACTGAATGAACATCCTGCTGTACTGAAAAAAGACTGAGACCATAAACTCATTAGGAAAATGTTTCCTGAGGTAATAAATCAGGTGAGAAGTCGGCTCATTTTCTCATTGACTTCTATGCAATCTGACAATCAGCCAGTGAGTCGCCCCCTGCTGGCCGTTAGAGAGAATGCAGGTTTAAGGACCTTCAGCATCGGCTTCATGTTTCAGACCCAGAGGTTTCTGCTTGATTGGAACTGAGTCTGTTATCCTATCACTAAAGGAAACTTGTCATGTAGTTCTTACTGTTGCTGTTCCTCTGTGTTGCCTGTATGAATCTGTGAGGGATTGTATGATCTTTTTATGTCGGCTCCACCAGAGACAGTTCATCTTTGGCTCTACTTAAACTACAGTTTGTCTACAGATTATCTAACAGGATGTTCAATTTTTTTGTCACTTCCTGTTTACTCTCTGAAGGCTGCTGGAAACTGTCCGACCTGACTGCAGCTTCTTCTCAGCGCTTCCTGCTGCTGACGCCTGATCTCGTCCACTTTCCAGGCGACAAGCAGTTCATCTCGAACTAACCAGTTGACCTCCTGTGGAAGAGGAAGTCACAAGGATCCAACATGTGTTTCATGTCTGTGAATTCACATTTACCTGAGTCAGGAGGAGGAGGAGTTTGACTCTGATTCACCTCCTTCAGCTCTCCAGCGCCCCCCTGAGGAGGCTCCTGTCTCCGACTGCATGCTGTTAGTGTTGTGTTATCAACCTTAAAGCAGCTTACAGTTACTTTCTTCTGAAGCAGTTTTTCACTACAGTTTTTATTATTAACATTCATCTGAAATACAAATGAACATGTAAGTTTTATCTGCACAGTTTGTGGCTGATAACTTAAAAATGTTACAAATTTTAATGATACCACAGTTGAATCTTCACTAAAGTCTAACGATCAGAGTGCTGAACATTTTAATCTTTGACTTTCAGTCTCTGCGAGTACAAATCCTCATCGTCATTCAGAACAGGAACCTGGACTATCCCAACAAGAACAACCACAGTCCGGGACAGGATCCTCACAGGACTGAAGGATGGATGGAGGATGGTAATCTTCTGCATTTAACACACAGTGAGTGAAACACGAGTCTGACTGAAAATGTGTCTGAAATTTAGAATTTGATTGATCATTTCAGTAAATTTTCAATCAAAGTTTACTGTTTTTTCTTCGTCTTAACATCTCAGTAAACTGAATCTCTTTGTTGGTAGAACAAAACGAGACATTTGGTAACATCACCTTGGACTTAATCGATAATGAATATCACTGATAAAAGCCTCATTTAACTTTTAAAGCAAAAATAAATGCCTTTTTCATCCAAAGGAACAAATAAAAAGTCACTAAACAAACAAACTTAAAAACTGACGCTGCAGTTGGACGACATGTTTAGTGGCGAGATCATATCAGCTCTTTGACATTGTTAAAATGTTTTCAGTAACATTTCATATGTTATTTATGACTCATATGTTAAACTCTCCGATATTGTTCTGCAGCTGCTTGGATCAATCAGACGGAGCCAAGCTTTTACAAATATATATACATGTGTGTGTGTATATATATACTGAAGCCCATGTCTGTGCCCCCCCCCCCCCTCCCAGTGCACCCCCTCAGAGGGTGGTCTGAATGCTGATGGGGAAACACTGAATACTTTATTGATTTATTTGTTTATTCTGGTTTTAAAAGCAGTGAAAGTTGAAAAGTTGAAGTGAGCCTAAAAAAATTGTAAGTATCTTTAAACCATTTGGGCCAGAATATAAGATGATAAAGATTTGAGGACGAGAGAATTGCGCTTCAGGTACCGGGACTCTCTTATTGTCTCTCTCTTATATTGGACGAGTGTGAAAGTGTGCTGTTGGAAAAGAAGGGCTCTTCGTATTTTCGGGCTAATACGGTCAATTAAAACCTAAACCAGAGGACGTGGCCTCGGAGTGCTCAGAGCTGTGGACCTTCTGGTTATTTCTGATTCCTGTCAGTCTGTCAGCTGATGTGTTTGTTTACCAGAAACACTGATCGATATGTAACTTACTACAGAAACTAAGTGATGTCGTCTTTGCCATCTTCTCTACTTTAGGCGTCATGATTCGGTGATATCTGCGCCCTCTGCTGATGTCTGTCTGGACTGATTAGAGGTCAGTCTGTCACACATCATGTGTTCTGGGTTTAACCGGTTAGGTCGGCTCCATCAGAGACTGGCTGGTCTTCCTCCAGGTCCGGTGAGTTCATCAGAGTCTCTCACATTCGAATTCAGGGCCGGTCTCAGAGGGATGGGGCATGTCGATGTAGAACACCTCCTTGTTGACAGGTGGCGGTGTGCAGGGTGGGCTTCCCATCCCAGAGTCTGGGCTGGGCTGGGGGTTAGGCTGATTCCCGGGTGAGTACTTCCTCTCTGTCTGGTTCAGAGGGACTTTGAGTCTGGCTCCACCTCCTGCGGCAGGCCGGCCGTGGGGGTCGGCCTTTGGCTTGAAACGCTTCAGCTTGACAGTGTCTTTGGCATCACGGGTACAGGGTAGCAGGATGGCCACGTCTTTGCGGAACTTGGAGCTGAGTCCAAAGTAGATGAGGGGGTTGTAGAAACTGGCGGACTTGGCGAAGAGGCGAGTGAAGATGCTGGTGAGGTTGGGCACGTGGAAGCCCCAGGCAGACCACATGGACACCACGGCATACGGTGACCACGCCAGGATGAAGGCCGTACAGATCACTATAGAAACCTGGAGGAGACGACTGATTATTGAACCAATAAGAAACTTTGCATCAATCCTCAAACTTCCTTATCTACTAAAAGCAGAAATCATCAGTCCGGCCTCGTCCTGATTCTGTCGCTCACTTCTGGAAAATGTATGAAAGAAGAAAAATCTGCTGTGAGAACAGACATCTCAGCCTTAGCATGTAGCTTTTTAACCAGTTAACCTCTCAACACATACTGTTAACTCAGCCTTGTTAACTGTATTAGGATGTTTTTGTCTAATCTTAATCTGGACAGACATCTTGTTTGTTGTGTCGTCTCACACTTCACATTTACATGAACCTAAACACTGAACGCAGATCAGTTCCAATATAGCTTATTCAAGCAAAATGGCACGTTGACAAAAAGAGAGAATGACAGACAGATTATCTGACAGACAGACTGTTGATTGATTAGGTGATTAGGCGTCCAGTTCAGAGTTAAAATCAGATGTCACTTAGTAGTGTGCAGTGGAGACTCACAATGGTGACGTCTCTCTCGATCTTCCTCTGGCGGTCGGTCAGGTCTCCCTCTGCTGACAAAGCATTTCCTCTCTTCACTGTGTTGATGATGGAGACATAGCAGAAGAGCATGATGAGCACCGGGATGAAGAAGCAGAAGATGAAGATGCAGATGATGTAGGACCTGTAGACGCCTGAGTAGGTCGCTTTGGCCCAGTCGATCTCACAGGTTCCATACCCTCGATCTGCAGAGGAGGGTGGGGGGGCACAGAGGGGTCAGAGGTCAGAAGAAGAGGGTCAGAGGTCAGGGGTCAGAGGTGAGAGGAAGAGGGTCAGGGGTCAGAGATCAGAGGTCAGAGGTCAGATCAATAAAAGCAGAGGTTGAAACAGAATCTTATTCTGTTGTGTCCTGCCTGTGTAGCTCCCCCAGCCGAGCAGCGGTGCTCCGGACCAGAATCCAGCTGTGATCCAGATGAGCAGCAGACAGACAGACACGCTGGTCCTGTTGATGTGACGGGCTGAAACACAACACACACATTTAACATATCAGTGAGCTTTAAACGTCACTGGTTTACTACTCATGATGTCTGCTCAGCACACAAACACCCTCTGACATGCTCGTATATATTTATATTTTCATATTTGCATTCTCCACCATTTAAGTAGAATTAAGCCAAGTTTGGGGAAATGCGGCATTAATTATTACATGGAACCACTCTGACTATTCGTCCAGTGATCTGATCTCAGAGTCAGCATAATAATTACCAATAAACTGTTTCTCTTGGTGATCAATCCATAACACACAGATTAGCTTTGGGGAAGCATTAACTTGAACTCAGAGGGAATCGGATACCTTAAGTGACTAAAAGTAAGTTTATGGAAAACAAATGGCAATGACTTTCTCCGTGTACATTTATTACTAAACTACACAAAGACTGACACAACGATGACACAATAAGACGCTGGCTAAACATATAAATGACACCACAGTGATGGGATGAATGACTGAATGTGACCATCAATAAATGCAACCATAAAGAAATAACTCAATGAATAAATGTGACCATTACTAAATGCAAAGAATACAAATAAATGAACTATTAATCAGTGAACGAATGAATTAATGAGGACCACTATAGATCAGATATGCATGATATCTTAGCTGGATGAATAATAAGTGGAGCACAGGAGATCACCACGTGGAGCTGCAGTTTCACCTTAAACAACATTCATGTGGTCCTAAAACACCGTTCAGCAGCTGAGAAACTGTTGGGAAGCCAGAGTGAAATACTTTAAGCAATCCCATATTAAGACTAGATTAATGGAAGTTCATATTTATAGCCTTGTGTTTTTAATTACTTTTATTAATCTAAAGCATCAACCCAAACCAGGAGGGACATTGTTTCACCTGGTGCTTCAGAGGATCAGGGGAGAAGTTGCTGTGGAGAGTGGAGGAGGAGGATGAGGAGAGGATGGGTGCTGTTTCTCCTGCTGGAGCTCTCAGCGTCTTCTCAGCATGCATCTTCACACTCACTCGGCCATGTGCAGGATTTGGACTTTGTTTTGTCAGAACCCAAACTGGAGCAGGGTCCTTCCAGAATGTCTTTGGTTTCAGAGTCAGCTGGAGTGTCTCTCCTCCAAGCCCGAGTTCTAGACAGGGCGGCGTCTCCTGCCCCCTGACCGGTAGGCCAGACGGCAGAGTTGGGGAGCAGGAAGACAATGATCTTTGGCATCGCTTTGTTTAATAGTCCCCTGTGAAAAAGGAGCGGCGATGTCTCCTCTGTACTTTTTCCTATCTTTAATTCTTACTTTCTAAATTCTTTCGTAAAGAATGAATAAAGTTTATTAGAAGTTTAATTCTCCCATGTTTAAAAGTGTAGCGTTTTCTCAGTTACTGAATGACATCAAACACATCATGAATAAACCCAACACTGCGTCGTAGCAGTTGACCAGTTCTGAAGCAGGCCATCTGCTCATAATTTACCCATTTGTCAGTTAGCTGTCTTTTAGTGTCGTCTTTGTTACTGAACTCGGGGGGCGGACGAGAAAAGGTTTAGGGATTATGTTCAGTTTATCAGTTCTTTGTGAAAGCTGTAAAACTCTTTATCATCACTCTCCTTATCACTGTACTCTCTGCAGTCCCTGCCAGATTAACATCCAGCCCTGACCACAGGTTTTAAAGCAAGCATAAGCTAACCAGTCAGATCTTTGATCGAGTGTTAATATAACAAGATTTGACCAATAAGGACCCTGTACAGAGTCTCCTGCTGCTGCTGGTAGATGAACTGACAGTAAACATGGAGGTTTGGACTCTGACCTCTGCTGGGGTGACATCCTTTTATGTAGCGGGTGACGCTGATCACTGTCAGTGTGTTGATGCTGCTCAGACCGAACACCAGTGTGAAGAAACCGTCCACCTGGAGGACATAAACAGGACAGGTTACAGGTGTGTCCTGATTCAGGCTCTGTCTCCATCAGATCCTATTACAGAGACTGGAGCATTTGATTGGCATTAAAGGACCCGCACTAACCTGAGTTAAGTCATATTTATCAGACAGATTTCAGTTTGTCCATGTAAATGATGAATCCTCTGTGCACACCGAAGTTAGTCACGGAGTTCCACAAGGTTCAGTGCTCAGACCACTTTTATTTACCTTGTATATGCTTCCTTTGGGCAATATTATCAGGAAACACTCCATAAACTTTCACTGCTATGCAGATGATACTCAGTTATACTTATCGATAAAGCCAGATGAAACCGATAAGTTAGCCAAACTTCAAGCATGTATTAAGGACATAAAAGACTGAATGACCTGCAATTTTCTGCTGTTAAACTCAGACAAAACTGATGTTATTGTTCTGGGTCCTAAACACCTGGGAGACACATTATCTATAGATATAATTACTCTACATGACATTGCCCTGTCCTCTAAAGAGAACATATTTCTCCAATATGAGCTTCTCTGCACTGGCTCCCTGTAAAATCCAGAATAGAATTTAAAGTCGTCCTCCTCACTTACAAAGCTCTTATTGGTCAGGCACCATCATATCTTAAAGAGCTGATAGTACCGTATTACCCCACTACAGCACTACGCTCACAGAATGCAGGGTTACTTGTGGTTCCTACAGTCTCTAAAAGTAGAATGGGAGCCAGATCCTTCAGTTACCAAGCTCCTCTCCTGTGGAACCAGCTCCCAGTTTGGGTTCTGGAGGCAGACCCCCTCTCCTCATTTAAGAGTCTGCTTCAAATGTTCCTCTTTGATAAAGCTTATAGTTAGGGCTGGCTCAGGTGAGTCCTGAACCATCCCTTAGTTATGCTGCTATAGGCTTAGACTGCCGGGGGATTTCCCATGATGCACTGAGCTCCTCTCTCCTCTCTTATCCCATTACTGCATGTTACTAACTCCACCTCTTCCTGTAGTTTGGAGCTTTCTCTCTTCCTGCAGGTGTTTGTGCCTCTGGAGCTGTAGAGTCTGGATCTGTGACTGCAGCCGTCTACTGCCCCCATGTTCCTGCTCCACACTCACTGCTGCACTGATTATTATTAGTCTGATTATTATGTTGTCTGTCCTCCCCCTCTCTCTCCCCTCTCCCCCTCTCTCTCCCCCTTTCAGCCAACTGGGTGGAGGCAGATGTCCTCCACCCAGAGCCTGGTTCTGCTCCAGGTTTCTACCTGTTAAAGGGAGTTTTTCCTTCCACTGTCACCAAGTGCTGCTCATGGTGGAACTGTTGGGTCTCTAATAATATTTAAAGAGTCGGTCTGGACCTGCTATAACTTTTGTTATGAGTTGGCGCTATAGAAATAAAATTGACTTGAATTGCCTTCAGACTATCTTCCAGTCTGAGTCAACCATAACAATCTCCAGTGTGTTTCAGGTGTGTCTCAGGTGTGTTTCAGGTGCGTCTCAGGTGTGTCTCAGGTGTTTCAGCTGGTTTCAGGTGTGTCTCCAGTGAGTCTCTCTTGTGTCTCAGGTGTGTCTCAGGATAATTTCAGGTGCATTTCAGGTCGGTCTCAGGTGTGTTTCAGGTATGTTTCAGGTGAGCGTCAGGTTTGCTTCAGATGTATTTCAGGTGTGTCTCCGGTGTATGTCAAGTGAGTCTCAGGTTTACCTGGCAGGTCCAGATGGAGGAGATGAGGTAGTTGCTGTCCTGGAAGACGTTGAAGATCTCGATGATGCCTCTGGAGTAGCCAAACACAGAGATGCTGGCGTCAGAGACGGCCAGGTTAAAGGTCAGGTAGTCTGTGGGTTGCAGGGTGGCTCTCTGTCTGTACAGGACGAACAGGACGATGCTGTTTCCAAACCAGGACAACCAGCCTGAAAGCACCACAGAGACACAACCACTGTCAGGTACCAGTCTGCAGGTCACACGCACACACACACACACACACACATGTCTGTACTTGTATACTTGTGAGGACATTCATTAACATAATACCCCCCCAGCCCCTTACCCTGACCTGAACTTAACTTAGTTCTAACCTGAACCTTAAAACCAAGTCTGAACCCTCAGACAGCCATTGAAAGTGTCTCTGAAAGTGAGGACCGGGAAACATGTCCTCACTTTCCAAACATGTCCTCACTCCCATGGTCTAAAACTCAAACTGGTTCTCACAAAGATAGTTATACAAGTACATAGACATGCACACACACAAACACACCAGAACAAACACATTTTCTAAACTTTAATCTGAAACTTGATTTTAAATCATTTGCAGTTGAGAATAATCAACTGATCAATGCATCTATAATGATATGGAAATAAAAGGTTTCCTCTGACAGGAACATTAAAAGGATCAGTTTTAAAACGTTCAGAACTTTAACACTGTACAGTAAAAACTGATTTCAGAACAGAGTACTTCTACTGTGTATTATTACTGTGTGTGTTATTACTGTGTACTACTACTGTGTATTATAACAGTGTGTGTGTCGCAGTGTGTGTGTGTCGCAGTGTGTGTGTGTCGCAGTGTGTGTGTCACAGTGTGTGTGTCACAGTGTGTGTGTTGCAGTGTGTGTGTCGCAGTTTGTGCATTGCAGTGTGTGTGCCGCAGTGTGTGTGTGTTGCATTGTGTGTGTTGCAGTGTGTGTGTTGCAGTGTGTGTGTGTTTCAGTGTGCGTGTGTTGCAGTGTGTGTGTGTCGCAGTTTGTGTGTGTCGCAGTGTGTGTGTGTCGCAGTGTGTATGTGTCGCAGTGTGTGTGTCACAGTGTGTGTGTCACAGTGTGTGTGTTGCAGTGTGTGTGTCGCAGTTTGTGCATTGCAGTGTGTGTGCCGCAGTGTGTGTGTGTTGCATTGTGTGTGTTGCAGTGTGTGTGTTGCAGTGTGTGTGTGTTTCAGTGTGCGTGTGTTGCAGTGTGTGTGTGTCGCAGTTTGTGTGTGTCGCAGTGTGCGTGTGTTGCAGTGTGTGTGTGTCGCAGTTTGTGTGTCTCAGTGTGTGTGTGTTTCAGTGTGTGTGTTTCAGTTTGTGTGTCTCAGTGTGTGTGTGTTTCAGTGTGTGTGTTTCAGTGTGTGTGTTGCAGTGTGTGTGTGTTTCAGTGTGCGTGTGTTGCAGTTTGTGTGTGTTTCAGTGTGTGTGTTTCAGTGTGTGTGTTGCAGTGTGTGTGTGTTTCAGTGTGCGTGTGTTGCAGTGTGTGTGTGTCGCAGTTTGTGTGTGTCGCAGTGTGTGTGTCACAGTGTGTGTGTCACAGTGTGTGTGTTGCAGTGTGTGTGTCGCAGTTTGTGCATTGCAGTGTGTGTGCCGCAGTGTGTGTGTGTTGCATTGTGTGTGTTGCAGTGTGTGTGTTGCAGTGTGTGTGTGTTTCAGTGTGCGTGTGTTGCAGTGTGTGTGTGTCGCAGTTTGTGTGTCTCAGTGTGTGTGTGTTTCAGTGTGTGTGTTTCAGTGTGTGTGTCACAGTGTGTGTGTGTACCCACCCAGCAGCAGCAGGTAGACTCCGATGATGGTCTCTCCCTGGTCAGACAGAGGAGGGTCTCTGCCCCCCCCCATGATAAAGCTGTTGTTCCTCCAGGGGAGCCCTCCTGCTCCTCCTGCTCCTCCTGCTCCTGAGCTGCTGACAGACATGATGTTGGGAGTAAACAGCGAGTGTGAGGAGCTGCTGCTCTCTGAAGAAGAACAGGAGGCGTCTCTGCTGTTAATCTCAGATAAATATAGACACCTGATCCTGGTTCAGCTCTGAGCTCCCCAGCAGGAGGACTGGCACCAAACCAGAGCACACCAGGGAGGAGGTCAGAGGTCAGAGCTTCAGTCTCAGCTGAGACTGGCCGAGAGGCGGGGAACACCTGTACAGTTCGATCTCAGGGCTGATACATAGAGACAGATTCACCCGTTCACGCTCACAATCACACCTACGGGCAGATTCAGCCATTAACCTCTCGTACACACACACACACACACACACACACACACACACTGATGGCAACGAGCTACCATGCAGGGCACCGGTCTGACCACCAGGAGCTGTTTGGGGTTTTGACCCATAGACTTAACAGAAATGTCCACCCCAGCACTAGATCATCACATGTGGGTTGGACCTTGACATGAAGTGGTGGAGCTGCTGTGATTGGTCACACCAGAAGGTGATTCCTGTAGTGAGCCAGGTTTAAAGGAGAACCAGCCATTCAGGTTTATTCTCCATCAGTTCTAGTTTACAACAAAAAAAACTCTGGAAAGAAAAAGTGGAAAGATCAGGAGGATCAGCAGAGGAGAGATCCCTCTGCAGACAGACAGGAAATTATGTCGTATTTACAGAACATACAGATGTACCAGAGACAAATACTGTAAACCCCGGCCCTTTTATGTGGACGCGCTCAGAACCAGATTGGGAAACCCTGGGTTGAATTACTGAGTTGATAACTACCATCGTGTGACTGCTGAGCGTGTCGTGGTTGTTGGGTTCAGTGAAGCCAGGTAACAGAAAGGTACCCTGGGTATGTTGGACCTGCTTTGTAGTCCAGGCCTCAGTGGCACAAAAATTAGATAGGATGTCAATCAAGTGCAAACATTTAATATAAAGTGTAATGAATGAAGTTTAAGAGATGAGTATCATAAAACAAAAAGTTTGTGTTTAATAGGAGCTGCTGGACTCAGGAGGTATGAGATGTGATGTGATGAGATGAGATGACCTGATGACTGTCCATGTGTTTGATCAGATCCAACAGCTCTGATCATCAAACTCTGCTGTTCCTGGCCGCTGCCCTTTACCTCTGCTGTAAGGTACTGACTGTTCAAAGGACTGACTAACATACAGCAGTCTGTTTATTGAACTGAAGAGAGGAGGGATGCAGGAAGTCACATCTGTGTGCTGTCATGTCTCTTCAGGCCAGCAGGGGGCAGAAGCCGGGCGGACAGGAGAACATAGAGCTGGATTCTTATAACCTGGGAGTTCCTGCAGCTGAAGGAGGGCCGACTGAAGAGGAAGGAGCTCAGGGAGCAGAGTAGGACCTGCGAGGAGCTCAGGGATTCTTCATGGACACACAACCAACCATCAGCTCAGTCAAGGACTTTACATTTTTATAACAATTAAGAATTATTAAATCTTTATTATTTCTGTAACGAAGGATTTTGCTTATTTCGTATCAATTAACTAAATAATCAGAATAAAATTATGAACACATACGCAGCAGGAGCCTCAAACAGAATAAAACAGAATACAAAATGAGACATGTATTCTACGTGGAGCTTACAACCAATTAAATACAACATGAAAACATTTTGATGACAAAATAAAACACGTGGAGAAGTATTTTCAGGGTTTTTTCAAAGATGACACCATATGACCGTCTGCTCACAACCATTTAACAACCAAAGCCTGATCACACCTGAGCGTCATCAGAAGGACACATTAACACATACCTGTGCACACCTGTGTTCCAAATATCAGCCAAATATTCATTTTCCCGCGAGAGTTCTGCTGTTGGATCAGGAGACACAATGTCTGTGTCTGACCCATGTTCACAGGTTCAGTACACAAGAGATGAAGTGATCACGGTGAAAAATGTGTCTCTATTATATTCAAATACAATAGAAGCAGTTTAATCAACTATCAAACTCTATGAATCAGCTGATTTTAAGGGCTTCACAAGACAATGTTTTGTTTGGTTTCTCCGTATGCGAGCACATTGCATTCCCCAGAGAGAAGAAGTTCAGGGCCTTGGTTCTGTTTTCGTCCAAATATGAACACATAATGTGCATTGATAACTGCTGTCTTCGATCATTTATCCGTCTGCTACTTTATCATAAAGCAGGTACTCGTTGAGACGCTGACCTAAAGAGTCAAGATGGCTACGACACTGTGTTACTATGACAGCTACTGAGGACTATTGTCTTACTTTACATTTAGTCTGTCACAGTAAACAGTGTTTGTTAAATCTGCCGGTGTTCTTTTATTCATCAGATCACAATACCATCACTGCACTGACTACAATTATATTAATACCTTTCTGTGGAGTGGAGCTCACTAACTAGCTAACTCACCCACTCACTCACTGACTCAATAACTAACTAACTAACTAACTAACTAACTGACTGACTGACTGTCTCACTCACCCACTCACTCACTGGCTCACTCCCCATCTATGTAACCAGATATAAAGTTCTGGTTCTGGTCTCTCCCAGGTCTCCTCCAGGCAGCAGGGAGCCTCCTGAGCGGCTGAAACACAAACACTGCCCGCCTGTCCGCCTCCAGCTCTTCCAGATCAAGCTGATGATTGAAGTCATTTTTTCATGTATAAACAAGTAGTTTCTCACTATTTTTGCAGTTTTTACAAACCAAACAATCAATTGATTAATGGAAAAAATAATCAGCAGAGAACATTTTTCTGGACGGAGCACTTTTACTTTTAATACTTTAACTCCATTTTTCTGATATAAACTTTTCCTGAAGTAACATTTCCATTGACGTACAGTATTTTTGCAGTGTGGTATTAGTACTTTTACTGAATCCTTCTTGCACAGCGGACAGAACCTTTAAATGTTTGATTTAAAGGTTTGGTCCGCGGTGCTCAGATACAGAAATAACCTGTAGCGACTCCCTTTATATAAGCATTTCAGTCAGGACCATTTTGTCAAAGAAACTTGATCTACATGCAATAAACAACACCCTCTCCATCTCTCAGTGGTCAGACAGTGCAGCACCTTCTCACACAGGCTGCTTCAGCTCCGCTGTCGAAGGGACAGATACAGGAAATCATTCCTGCCACATGCCATCACACTGTATAACAAAAGCTGAAATCATTGGTCATTACTGTCTATATGCACTTTAGATATATTTTTACACATCTGTTTCACATACTGCTTATTGTACATCTGTTTAATAATTTAATGATACACTTTAACACTTTAATACTGCACAACTGCACATTTTGTTGTATATATGTAAAAAGATATTTCTTACTTTCTTACTTTAAACTTATTTTGTATTTACTATTGTAAAGGTTACATTTTAATTTTATACTGTTATTTATAACTACTACTTAATAGTAGGTGCCTTTTTATTTATTTTCTACGTTTGTTTATTCATTTCATTGTCTCGGGTGTAAACGCTGCTACTGCAAAGAAATTTTCCAGTTTGGGATGAATAAAGTATTTCTATTCTATTCTATTCTATTCTATGCAGTAAGATGTATTTGGAGGTATGGCTCTGGTCTGGGACCTGTCCTGGGACCAGAGCAGCAGCAAGAACCCCTGTAGGGTCCAGAACAGAGCAGCATCAATGACAACAGAAATGACATTGATAAGTCAGACACAGCATGATGGGAGGAGCTGGGGTGGAGGTGGGTTGTGAAGTGGCTTGCAGAGGAAGCAGCCAGGATAGGCGGCTGAAGCAGCTTGAATATGGCGCCCTGAATGAGATCGCCAATAGATGCGTGGAAGGGAATCAGCTGATCCATCAGCTGATGTGGCTCCTGGATTGTGAGCTTGACTCTGTGGCCTGCCTGAACTAACGCAATGCTCAATTAGTCTCAGTGAATCCATGACTCATTGGATCAATTCAACAGTTTCCCACAGTGCAAAGTGAAATCCTCAAATCGCATTTTGTCTCCAACAAACCTAAAAATTCAGTTTACAAAGAAAAGCAGCAAATTGTGAAGCTGGAAGGACTGAATCTGTTTTACAGAACGAGTCTGTTGCTGTAAAGATGAATGATCATGAAGCGATTATTACAATAAAAGATAAGACAATTACTGTAATGAGCTGAAGATGAATTCCTTCTACAAAGTGTGATTGTGTCTGGTGAAACGTCATGGAAACAGTGTGAAGCTGGGACGGTCTCCTGGATGGGATCCCTTCATGAGTCATGTGTTGGTTATGAGTGACTTCATGCTCAGTTTTAACCACTTACTGACCACCGTCCAACACATTCCAGCCGAAGCTACATGAACACAGACCTCGCTCGTCCCCTCGTCACTGTGGTTCATCTCCGGCACGATGAAGACGCTGCAGATCTTCCTCCGCCTGACTCTTCTGGCCATCATGGTCACAGCTCAGCGGGATGAACCCGTCACCTACTCAGTAAGACATTATACTGAACAATCCAAAAGTAAATCAGGGACAGACGCTGTTTAAGGTGGTGGAGCTGTGTGTGGATAGAAAATAAAAGGAATAAAGTTGATGTGTTTGTGGCCGATGCTCGGTCATCAAAAGGAAAATAATTCATATGTTCGGCATTAAGAGGTTATTAATAGTGGTTGCTAGGTAGCTTCTAGAATGGTAAGGGTGGTTGCCATGGTGTTAGGTTGCTTAGGTCTTTCAAGCATTGTGAATAGTGTTCTTGACAACAGTAGGTGGTTGCTAAGATACTTGCGACAGCAGGAAACGTGTTGAAGGTCAACATCAGGAAGCTTGTTGCACTATTGTAATTCTGGTGGTTGCTAAGGTGTTGCTAGGGGGTTTAAGGTGGTTGCTATGGTTATAAGAACAGACACATACAAAATGTAATTTCACAGCACTGGGTTGTAAACTGTCATCCCTTCATGCTACACACACACACACAAACATACACAATACAGATAATTACATGTAGAATAAACAGGATCAAATATAACATGAAACAAGAAGAATATATATACTTATTTCTATACATATACACATTCACACGTATACACCCAGGAAATATGTCTGAGGTACACTTTTGAAATTGCATCTGCGGAAATTTAAAACAGCAGCAACAAGACAGTGGTGATCTTCTGATGTTCATCGTCACAGTAAAAGTTCCACATCTGGAAAATTAGCGTAGAGCGAAAAACAAAACGTGTGTAGTGTTTCAAACCGAGCAGGTGGATTCAGCAGATTATCGCTGTCATTAACTGTGATATAAACATTAGTCCATTAACTCAAATATGTGAATTACTCTGTGATTATGATGGATGTCAGGTGAGTCTATTCGTTTGATCAGTATGTCTCCTGATCAATAAGTAATTGATCAATAAACTGGTATTCTCTGACAGTGTACGGAGGGTTACGAGTTCAACACGGAAGAACAAGAATGTAAAGGTGAGAGTCACTTCCTGCTCAGTGTTTCTGAGACTGCAGATGACACTGATCAGTGATTGAAAGACAGAAAGAAGCTTTAACAGCGTTAAATGTTGTCGGACTACATTTCCCAGACATCAACGAGTGTGAGACATTGCCCGACGCCTGTAAAGGAGGGATGGGCTGCATCAACCACTACGGTGGATACTTCTGTCTGCCGCAGAACGCCCAGATTATTATCAGCAATGCAGAGGTGGACCCCGCCACCACCCGCCCCCCCACTCCACACTTCATCCCCCTCCCTGCAGGGCCCAGTCACCGTGGCCACTACCAGACCACCAGCAACCTGGCCAACAACCGGGCCAGCAACCAGGCCAGAAACCAGGCCAGGCTGACCTCCGTCCAGTGTCCAATGGGATTCACCGCAGAAGAGTTCAACTACTGCAGAGGTGAGAGACCAATCAGAAAGCTCAGAATCATCAGGTGAGGGTCACCTGAACAGAGCATCTAGAGCAACAGCATAGCAACTAGAGCAACAACAGAGCAACTAGAGCAACAACAGAGCATCTAAAAAGCATCTAGAGAGACAACCGAGCAACTACAGCAACAACAGAGCAACAAAAGAGCATCTAAAGAGCATCTAGAGAGACAACATAGCAACTAAAGCAACAACAAAGCATCTAAAAAGCATCTAAAGAGACAACTGAGCAACTAGAGCAACAACAGAGCATCTAGAGCAACAACATAGCAACTAGAGCAACAACAGAGCAACTAAAGCAACAACAGAACATCTAAAAAGCATCTAGAGAGACAACCGAGCAACTAGAGCAACAACAGAGCAACAAAAGAGCATCTAAAGAGCATCTAGAGGAACAACAGAGCATTTAAAGAGCATCTTGAGCAGCAACAGAGTAACTACGGCAACAACAGAGCATCTAAAAATCATCTAGAGAGACAACTGAGCAACTAGAGCAACAACAGAACATCTAAAGAACATCTAGAGAGACAACAGAGCAATTTGAGCAACAACAGAGTATCTAAAGAGCATCTAGAGAGAAAACAGAGCAACTACAGCAACAACAGAGCATCTTAAAAGCATCTACAGAGACAACCGAGCAACTACAGCAACAACAGAGCAACAACAGAGCATCTAAAGAGCATCTAGAGCAACAACAGAGCATTTAAAGAGCATCTTGAGCAGCAACAGAGTAACTACAGCAACAACAGAGCAACTAGAGCAACAAAAGAGTAACTAGAGCAATTAGAGCCACAACAGAGCATCTATAGCAACATAAGAGCATATAAAGAGCATCTAGAGCAACAACAGAGTAACTAGAGCATGTAGAGCAACAACAGAGCAACTAGAGCAACAACAGCACTGCAGCACAGACACTTCATGTGTCAGTGTGAACATGGCTACGAGCTGACTGCAGACCAGACGAGATGCCACGGTCTGAACACACACACATACATACACACTTACACATGTTTGTGAGGATTCTCTCTGACATACATAACTGTTGTTTATCAGACGTGGACGAGTGCCTGGTGTACCCCCACTTGTGTCAGTGGCAGTGTGTGAACCAGCCCGGCTCCTACAGGTGTGTCTGTCCTGAAGGTTACCAGCTGCAGGGAACACGCATGTGCCAAGGTAGACACCTGCAGTCTGAACTCAGGGTTAAATACACATACACACTGTATTTGTATTAATATCATCCAGATCATCATCAGTTAGTGATGGATTGTGTTGGTGAAGCTGCCGCAGAGAAATCTGTATTTAAAATACAACTGTATGAATCTTATTTTTATTTTGGCAGTAATGGTGTGTTGTGTGTCTGTTTAAGCATGAAGTCGAAATGAAAATCATGTTACTGAACTTTAAATCTCAACCAAACAGTTTATTGATTATAGATGATCATTAAACCACTTATTACATGTGTATTGATGATAGATGATGATTAAACCACTTATTACATGTGTATTGATGATAGATGATCAATAAACCACTTATTACATGTGTATTGATGAAAGATGATCCCCTGAGGGGAGAATCAGCCAGCAGACGGATCAGTTTATAGATATTTGACTGGCGGTGCGTTCAAGGACAGTTTCAGATCAGAGATTTAAGAATGGACTAGCAGCTCATTTATCCTGAAACACTTGAACTGACCTCACAGTTGTTTAATTATCTAACAAACAGATTTACAGTAAAAGTTCTCTTTCAACGTTCTGCATCAATTTCTCTTCATGAAAGTGAAATAAAAGAGTTTTAAAAAAATAAAACATTTTATGAAACAAACATGAAACATTTTTTAAAGACAAATAAAAACAGGCAGCAAGCTGTCACTAAAGGTCCTGAAAACCGCAATGCACCCTGGGTATTTCATCCCCCTGCAGCAGCAGCCGGCTGATCAGAAGCTGCTTCTCTAAGCTGATCTAATGGAGAAGCAGGTCTAAAGAGTTCTGCTGAGTTCTGGTTCTGATGTGGACATTCTGGTTCTGTTCGCAGACATTAATGAGTGTGAAACAGGACCAAACTGTGCTGAGGACCAGGTGTGCTGGAACTACTTTGGAGGTTACCGCTGCTATCCCAGAAACCCCTGCCAGGAGCCCTACGTCCAGACCGGAGAGGGGTGAGACTCACCTGAACTTCCTACTGCTGGAACAGTGTGATGGTTTGGTGGCTGCAGGCTGAGAACAGACCCACAGAGTCTCCAGGTCCCTGAACCAGACTGTGGGCCCCTGTCCTCCTCAGCCACAGTGTCCTCACCCTACCCACGGGGAAAGGTCACATATGACACCCTAGCAACCACTAAGAAAATGCCATAGGAACCATCTCCGACGCCTTAGTTATAGACTGTGGCTAGGCTGGTAACCTAGCAACCGCCAGGGACCTGGTGACCCTTCAGTTTGATCCAAACGTTTTTTTGTGAATTTGAAAGAGAAATCATTTTAATTTCTAATTTCACCCAACCATCAGTCTGAAGCTCTGTGACTGGATGGTTCGCACAGCAATGCACTCTGGGACAGTAGTTGACTGTACAGTTGTTAAGGAGTCAGTGTCTTGTTATATGTCCCAGTGCATTTTGTTAATCTGTCTCTGACTGTGTCCTCAGTCGCTGCAGCTGTCAGTCTCTGAGCGTGTGCAGAGGACTTCCTCCTTCCATCGTCTACAAGTACATGAGCATCACCTCGGAGCGCTCGGTGCCGGCGGACATCTTCCAGATTCAAGCAACCAGCGTCTTCCCCAACATGCACAACACTTTCAGGATCAAAGCCGGCAACGAGGAGGGGCAGTTCTTCCTCAGGGTGAGCTTCATCTTCCCTCTCCTCTCCTCTGTCTCGGTGTAAAACATTCATCCTTTCCTCTCACATTGATTGATCCCTGACTGGTTGTTTTCATTGCAGCGATCCAGTAACGTGAGCGGCATGCTGGTGATGACGCGTCCTCTGATTGGTCCCAGAGAGCACATCCTGGACCTGGAGATGGTGACGCAGAACTCGGCCCTGAGTTACCGATCAAACTCTGTGCTCCGCCTCACCATCATCGTTGGACCTTACGCCTTCTAGAAACCTCCAGGACACTCTCAAGGACACTTTCATGAACATGTTTTTTTCAATAGAGTAACTGATCTGTTGGTCTTTAAAACCAGGAGAGATTTCCAGAAAACAAGATCCTAACTTAAACATCTGACTTCAAACATTTAGTCTCCATTCCAGTCTGTTCCAGATGAGGTTCAAGACTCAGTCACTTATCTGCGTCTCTGTTCACTGGTCAAAGATCAGATTAGAGCCTGCCTTTGTTTTCTGGACTACCTGCAATCAGGTTCAGTCCTCCTGCAGTCCAGAAGCTGCTGCTGATGCACCTGAAGCTGTGTGTCAGTGTGAGATATTCTAAAAGATAAAGACATTTTTAAATGGAAATAAGCCTACATTGAAGATATAGTCCGATTGTAGTTAGAGCCATGTTCAATGGAAGCATTGTGGATATCTTTCATCTGCAGCAGCTGTTATATGACCAGAGGAAACTGTCATCAGGACAGCGTCTAACCATCTTTCAGCTCACGGACGTTACATCACATCCTGTCGCTTCCACTCACTTCTTCTTCTTCTTCTTCCTCTTTTCTTCTTCTTCTTCTTCTTCTCGCAGCTGAAGAGAATCCAGAGAAGCTGTTCTAAACATTTCTACAAGCCTCTGATGGTCTCAAAGGTTTTTAACTGCAGTTTTTTTACAGCTGCTAACTCAGCACAGCAGCAGTCACTGTGACAACACTGTGCATCACTTTTCATTGGTTCACATCAAATGCATTCATGACCACATTTTTCAAACTGTTTTCTCCCTCAAACTCCACCAAACTCTGTATTTACTTTCTCCAAGTTCACATACTGTTGTCAAACTGCTCCATTTACCCTTCAAAACCCCCCAAATGAATCAAACAATAAAAAGGCTCCTAACTGGGACACTGAGCGCCTGTCTTTATTCCCTGGGGGGGGGGGGGAGGAGACAGGAGACAGGTGAGGAGTGTTTCATCTTTACTGTGTTTTATCTTTACTGTTTCATCTTTACAGGGGTACAGGGAAGAGGTATGGCACCTGGCCAAATGGTGCGCTGAAAATAACCTGCTCCTTAACACCAGCAAAACCAAGGAGCTCATCGTGGACTTCAGGAAGGAGAAAAGAAGCATGCATGCGCCCATCCACATCAATGGGATGGACGTTGAGCCTGTCTCCAGCTTCAAGTTCCTGGGGACCCACATCTCAGAAGACCTGTCCTGGACCACCAACACCTGCAGCCTTGTCAAGAAAGCTCACCAGCGCCTCTTCTTCCTGAGGACACTGAAGAAGAACCATCTGTCTTCAGCCATCCTGGTGAACTTTTACCGCTGCGTGATTGAGAGCATCCTAACCAACTGTGTCACAGTCTGGTATGGGAGCTTCTCTGTTGCGACTGCAGCGGGTGGTGAAAACTGCCCAACGCATTACAGAAAATGCTGTCTGCGTCGAGCTTGCAGCATCCTGAAGGACGCCTCCCACCCTGCACACAGACTGTTCTCCCTCCTGCCCTCAGGCAGACGCTTCACAAGCTTCACGAGCTTCAGGACAAGGACCAGCAGACTGAGGAACAGTTTCTTCCCCAGAGCTGTGTCCTTATCGAACTCTGCCCCCCGCTGACAAACCCCCCCCCCCCCCCCCCTCCCCGTTTCATCTTTACTGTGTTTCATCTTCACTGTTTCATCTTCACTGTTTCATCTTCACTGTTTCATCTTCACTGTTTCATCTTTACTGTTTCATCTTCACTGTTTCATCTTTACTGTTTCATCTTCACTGTTTCATTTTCACTGTTTCATCTTTACTGTTTCATCTTCACTGTTTCATCTTTACTGTTTCATCTTCACTGTTTCATCTTTACTGTGTTGCATCTTCACTGTTTCATCTTCACTGTTTCATCTTCACTGTTTCATCTTTACTGTTTCATCTTCACTGTTTCATTTTCACTGTTTCATCTTTACTGTTTCATCTTCACTGTTTCATTTTCACTGTTTCATCTTCACTGTTTCATCTTCACTGTTTCATCTTTACTGTGTTTCATCTTCACTGTTTCATCTTCACTGTTTCATCTTTACTGTTTCATCTTCACTGTTTCATCTTCACTGTTTCATCTTTACTGTTTCATCTTCACTGTTTCATCTTTACTGTGTTGCATCTTCACTGTTTCATCTTCACTGTTTCATCTTTACTGCGTTTCATCTGTCATTTTTATGTCAAGAGCTGTACTGAAGTATAGTTCTTTGTGGTTTTACGCCATCTCAGAGGGAAATATTGTACTTTTTACTGCACTACATTTGTCTGACAGCTGCATCCTGTTTCCTGGCTACCAGGCAACCCAACAACAACAACACTGTGTGTGTGTGTGTGTGTGTGTGTGTGTTTGTGTGTGTGTGTGTGTGTGTGTGTGTGTGCTGTTACCCAACCAGCCTCAGTGGATCCAGGATCAGTGTTTCCACATCATGTAGTCAGAATGTAAGAAACCTGTTCTACATTAATACTGACAGCCCAGTGTGTGTGTGTGTTAATGTGTGTTTGTGTAAGTGTGTGTGTGTCAGTTACTGAGTGTGTGTGTGTGTGTGTGTGTGTGTATCCTTGTATAGCTATCTTTGTGAGAACCAGTTTGAGTTTCATACCACGGAAGTGAGGACATGTTTGGAAAGTGAGGACATTTTGACCGGTCCTCACTTTCTGAGACTCCTTCAACGGCTGTTTGAGGGTTCAGACTTGGTTTTAAGGTTCAGGTTAGAATTAAGTTCAGGTTCAGGTCAGGGTAAAGGTTTTGCGGGGGGGGTATTATATCATTGAATGTCCTCACAAGTGTAGAAGTACAAACGTGTGTGTGTGTGTTTCTGTGTGTCTGTTACTGTGTGTGTTTGGTTTACTGGTTAACTGGTTTGCTGGTTTTACAGGACTACAGGGCACTGTCAGAGGGGGTCTGAAGGTCCTTGAAGGGTTGCCAGGAACCCCTGGAGAAGTTACTGGAGTTCATGTGGTCCATGATGAAGACTTGGTTGTCCCTCAGGAGGTCCCAGAGCTCATATCAAAGTTCCCACTGTTCCCCGGGAGGATTCCAGGTTCCAGATTCAGTGATCCTTGAGAAGCACCTGGGATCCTTGATGGGTCGACGGGGTCTTTTGTGGTTTCTTGTGTCCCTACAAAGAACATGGGGGCTTTAAACGAGAATCCAGATTGCAGTCTGTCTTTTAGATTGTAGGAGCCTTGAGAGGTTTTCAGGTGTCCCAGAATATTTAACAGAGGGTTTTGACATCCTGGAGAGTTTTCAGACACTCTCCAGGAGCTTCCAGGAACAGGGGCTCTGAGGGACTTTTAATAATTGGTTGTGTTCAGGAGCAGAGGAGGACTGGGCTCTCAAATATATAGAAAACTGAAGTTTCCTTCCTGATTTCAATTCAGCTGACTGTGTGTCGAGGCGCCTCCATGTGGCCGATCTGTGCACTGATCAATAAAAGGCTGAATCTATCAACCCTGTTATTACTGATGCCACAGATACTGATACTGCCAACAGGAATTCTACCTGTGTGGAAAGGTACATTTACTCAAGTATTAGTAGAAGAGTTTATCAGTCTTTCATATCTAGATCATGATCCAGATCCAGATTACTGATCCAGATCACGATCCAGATCACGATCCAGATCACTGATTTTCTGTAAATTCAATGAATCAGTTGTTTATATAAAATGACCACATGGAATAAAATACATAATTTGCCTAGAACGGTATTGTCGTCCGTGTCAGACATCCAGACCAGGTCCATGTGACAGAAGCCGCCCCGTTGGGTACAAACTCCTCGTTTTCAATAATGCAACTTAAGCACTTAAAGTCAGAATGTGATAAACACGCCATTCTCCATCAGATAATAAACATGAGGCTCACATTTCAAGTACCATTTAGTCTACACTCTTAGAAAAAGGGTTCCAAAAGGGTTCTCTTTTGGGGACAAGCCGAAGAACCCTATATGGTTCTAGTTAGCACCTTTATTTCTAAGAGTGTACCATGGGGATTTATTCACACACACTGAGGAGGACATGAGGTATTTTAAATTTGTATTAACAGTTTTATTTATAGGGTGATATTTACACACAAATAAGTTATCATGGTGGACTTGGACAGTCCTTACTTTGCCATCAGCCCCAGAAGCGTCTGGCTAACTTTCCCACGGGCCACAGTCCCCGAGCCAGTTGGGGTTAAACTACCATCACTGTGTTGCCAACGTGGATTTTTGGTGTGGCCCGTGGAGGCTGGGGAGGAAGGATCTTATAAAATGTTTCCAGAAATGGTTTGCAAGCAGCTGACTGTGCCTCTACCTCCTTTTGCTGAGAAGGAGAAGGTGTTAGGGGTGAGCGGGTCAGGGTCTGCGACGTCGAGGGCTTGACTGAGGGACCTGATCTCTCTCTCCCAGCAGCCACCAAAGTGGGGTGCGTTTGGTGGACTGAAGGAAAATCTGATCTGTTGGGAGGCAAACTGGGTTTGAAGCTCTGCCTGGAGGGAGGAGGGAGGGAGGGAGGCCCTTTAGCTCTCCTTCTCCTCACCGGAAATTAGTGCCCTGATCTGAGAGGAGCTCAGATGGGTTGCCCCCGCGAGGTGTGAGGGAAAAGTCAGCATCAATACTGGAGAGAATATCAGGGTGAACAAGGTGAGGATGGTTGGAGGACGGTTGCTCGGCAGAGATTTACCCTCCCTCAGCTGCTGGAAAACAGTCCTGCTGTAGAAGGATGCTCTCCGGCCATCTGTAATCAGTGAATGATGTGTTTATATAATAAATTAATGCATCAGTAATAATAACCCACAGTATCACAAGTACTTTTAGTTTTATATTTAAAGTACATTTTGCTGGTAATACTCACCTATACTTACATACTTTTACTTAAGTTCCTTTTTGAATGCAGGACTTTTACTTGTATTGTAGTATTTCAACTTTTACTTAAATAATGTATCCGAGGTTCATTAGTTACCTCCTGCAGAGACGACTTCTGTTTTCTGACTATTATATTATTATATGATATATTATTATATTATGTACTATTTTATGATGTATTATTACTTAATTAAATGTGGTGTGTTTGTGGTCCCGGGGCTCCTATCGACCCGTCAGACACCAAGCTGAAGTGATTGGTCACTTCATCAGAAAATTAATTGATAAGTTTGATAACTGAGTCATGATTGAATCTGTTTTCTGACGGTGAGTTCACTGAAGGATCGATGGATTATTACAGAGAATAACTGTCAGATGTATTGATGATGAAGATAATCGTTAGTTCTCCTGTGACGATCAATACGACCTCCACAGGTTAGAAACTAGACCAGTTCAGGGTCCCTGTGGGGACCGGGGCCACAAGCTGGAGGCTCTCTCTTCTTCTTCCTCTTCTTCTTCTCTCCACGTGTTTGTAGTTTTTCAGGGTGAAGTTCTGCTTGAAGGAAATGACCAAATAAGGAGCGGCGGCGCCATAAAAGGAAACGTGCTTCTTTATATGGAGGAAAGTAGTTCCGCTGCACCTCGGAGACCACACGTCACCTGTTGGTATCAGTGCGCACAGCGGTCTCTGAAGTGTCACGTGGAACACGTTAGTGTAACGTGCCTGATCAAAGGTTTTAATTTTTATAACACAGCGCGTACAAATGTAGAACTACATTCCGCGGCGGAGGGATATATCCGGGTGCTGCTCGTCATTTCCTTATGTGGAGCGGAGTGATCCGGGGGGCCGGGCCTCATTACTGTTCACAAACACTTGAGAACTTTATTGACCGATTGTGTTGAAACTGATCAGATGTATCGATCTGAGGTGGTCCGCATCAGACCGCAGGTAGCTTAGCTTTACTTGTTACTAAGGTAACCGCTGACTGTAGCTTCGCTCAGTTAGCTCAGTTAGCCGTGAGCCTAGCGGTCCCGTCGGCGGACTCTGGCCGGACCAGGAGCGCCGAGCCCCGGGGAAGTGTTGCTGTTTACACCGCTGCACAGGAGCTTTGGCCCGCCGGGAGGAGGACGGTTCCAGGCCCGGGGGCCGGGGGGACCCAGCGGGGAAGGCTGGCAGGGAGCGGCGCCGGAATGGGCACCAGAACCGGAACCGGACTCAGCAGCCTGACGGTAAACACGGCCGGACCGGGACCGAACACAGCCTCCGAGACCCACCCGGGCCAGTTTGACGACAGGGAATACAGTACCGAGGTGGTCTACAGCGGCTCCGACCAGGACTCGGACTCCGGAGATGACGAAGACACGGCGGGTTCAGGCGGAGACCGGAGAGGCGTGAAGCGGGAGAGGAGCGAGAGGGAGGTCGGGTATCAGTCAGCGTCCACCGGAGGCCTGAGCGGGGGTTACGGCGGGGTCAGCTCCGGGGTCCCGGGAGCCAAACCCGGCAAGAAGACCAGAGGAAGAGTCAAGATCAAGATGGAGTTCATAGACAACAAACTGAGGCGGTACACGACCTTCAGCAAGAGGAAGACCGGCATCATGAAGAAGGTGAGTGTGGGGGGACAGGTTCACCCAGCAGGGGTCATAGGGTCAGGGGTCACCGCATAGAGGTCACAGGGTCAGGGGTCACAGGGTCAGGGGTCACCGCATAGAGGTCACAGGGTCATAGGGTCAGGGGTCACCGCATAGAGGTCACAGGGTGTTTCAGCGTGTGTGTGTGTGTGTGTGTGTGTGTGTGTGTGTGTGGAAGTCCTGAACTGTGTTGTTCTCCAGCTGATAAGAAAACAAACAGGAAGACCAGATGAATCCAGTAATTCCACAATAACAGTGTCATTAGGCTCGTTGGAGATGAACTGCTCGTCGCCTGGAAAGTGGACGAGATCAGGCGGCAGCAGCAGGAGGCGCTGACAGAAAGCTGCAGTCAGGTCGGACAGTTTCCAGCAGCATTCAGAGAATATACAACAAGTGACGGAGATATTTACGTCCTGTTTGATCCACCTGTAGGCTGATGGTAGTTTAAGTAGAGCCAAAGATGAACTGTCTCTGGTGGAGTTTACATAAAAACAATGATACGAGCCAAACTGTAAGAAATGTAAATACTGAATCAACGTCCTCACAGCTTCATACAGGCATCACAGAGGAACAGCAGCAGTGAGGACGATAACACACAAGTTTCCTTCAGAGAGACACAGAATATATAAGACTCAGTTCCCAACAGATGTTTAATAGCTTTTCTGTCACTTCACAGTAATTATAACTTGGACTAAACATATTTATCTTCTCTGGTTGACAAACACAGTCATCAAGTTGTGCTTAGACACCATGAACTCAAGCAGACCAGGATCAGCTGTGCAAACATATTTAAACAATAAAGAAAGTCCATAAATAAAAAAACAACAAAAGTATCTTTCACAGTCAAATCCTCCGACCATCATTCAGTAGAACATAATTCATAAATCACTGACTCAAACATTTACTATATTCTGGAAAAATCTAAATAAATACTAATTAAACTATCTACACAGAAAATGAGGATTTTGTACAACACGTGGTGTTTGTGGACAAAACTTCGAGCCAATCAGCTGTTTGATCAGGCGACAGCCAGGCGTTTCCCATCATGCCCTGGGTCCTGCAGTCGGTGGAGAGCAGCTACGGCGCCTGGCTCTAAAAACTGCAGCCGCCTCGATCTCACGAGGTCATCGTTGTCCATTAATACATGACGTCAGAGCAGGTCGGGATCAAGTCGGACACAAAACTAACCGGCATGCATTGCGCGGCGATCGCCGGTGATCGATTCTGCGCAGGCCTGGCTCATCTCGAACGAGCCTACTATCACAGTGAAGTTGGCTGTCATCACTACGCGCCACTTCCTGTGTGTGGAAACGGATCCTGAGGGATGTTATGAGCCCATTTACCTGCGCAGGTGTCAGACCGACTCCCGTCCCTCTGAACTGTGACTTAGGGGCTGTTGCTGTTTGATCACAGGCGTGCTCTCCCTCTCGCAGGCGTACGAGTTGTCCACGCTGACTGGTACTCAGGTGTTGCTGCTGGTCGCCAGTGAGACGGGTCACGTGTACACCTTTGCCACCAGGAAGCTGCAGCCGATGATCACCTCAGAGACGGGCAAAGCTCTGATCCAGACCTGCCTCAACTCTCCGGACTCCCCGCCTCGCTCCGACCCCTCCTGCGACCAGAGGATGAGCGCCACGGGCTTCGAGGAGACCGACCTCACCTACCAGGTGTCTGAGGCGGACGGCTGCTCGGAGGTTACCAAGGTAACGCCACATTCAGAGACGGTAGGGCAGTAAGGTGTGGACGACAGCACCGCACGCCTCTCATGTAATACATACAGCCGGCCACAGGGGGGCGCTGCAGTAGATAAAAGTAGCCGTTTACCATTTACCTGCAGGATCTGATCAAACCAGCGTTCACCATGTCCAACCTGCCTGGCACCACGCATTCCACGCCCTCCTCTTCGTCGTCCTCCTCCTCTCCCTCGGTGTCCATGCAGGTGCAGACCAGCTCCCCCTCCTGGCAGCCGCCCTCCTCCAGCAACGGGACGGTGCTGAAGACGTCGGCCGGCGTCGTGCTTCCTGGAGGCTTCACCTTGATGTCAGGTAGGAGGGCGGCACTTCCTCTCGTCTGCCTGTCTGTCTGCTTCATTATCAATGAACTGAATTAGCTGATTATTTTCTTGATTAATTGATTAGAAGGGTCACACGGTGATGTCGATTCAGTTTATTGATTAACTTTATTGAACGTAAGGTACGAGTCAGCTGTCCACATACTTCAGTCCATGATGTGTTTTGAAGCAGTGTAAAAACCCACGTGACCTCTCAGCTAACCTCCCTGTGGCCCCGCCCCCTCCCTCACCTGTCCACAGGTGCCTCGCTGCCCCCCGGCACTCACACCATCCCCCTCAGCCAGCTGCAGGGCCCCGTGGCCCCAGGCCCCGCCGCCACGCTGCACACTCCGCCCCCACCGCCAACCACGCTGCTTCGCCTCCCCGCCACCGTGTCACTGTCAGGTCAGCACGTGGCCACGCCCACCTGGGAGAGAGGGACAGAGAGAGTGTGTGTGTGTGTCACTGTGTGTGTGTGTGTGTGTGTCACTGTGTGTGTGTGTGTCACTGTGTGTGTGTGTCACTGTGTGTGTGTGTCACTGTGTGTGTGTGTGTCACTGTGTGTGTGTGTGTGTGTCACTGTGTGTGTGTGTGTGTGTGTCACTGTGTGAGTGTGTCACTGTGTGTGTGTGTGTGTCACTGTGTGTGTCACTGTGTGTGTGTGTGTGTCACTGTGTGTGTCACTGTGTGTCACTGTGTGTGTGTGTGTCACTGTGTGTGTGTGTGTGTGTGTGTGTGTCACTGTGTGTGTGTGTGTGTGTGTGTGTCACTGTGTGTGTGTGTCACTGTGTGTGTGTGTGTGTCACTGTGTGTGTGTGTGTGACTGTGTGTGTGTGTGTGTGTCACTGTGTGTGTGTGTGTGTGTGTCACTGTGTGAGTGTGTGTGTGTGTGTCACTGTGTGAGTGTGTCACTGTGTGTGTGTGTGTGTGTCACTGTGTGTGTGTGTGTGTGTGTGTGTCACTGTGTGTGTGTGTCACTGTGTGTGTGTGTGTGTCACTGTGTGTGTGTGTGTGACTGTGTGTGTGTGTGTGTGTCACTGTGTGTGTGTGTGTGTGTGTCACTGTGTGAGTGTGTGTGTGTGTGTCACTGTGTGAGTGTGTCACTGTGTGTGTGTGTGTGTGTCACTGTGTGTCACTGTGTGTCACTGTGTGTGTGTGTGTGTCACTGTGTGTGTCACTGTGTGTCACTGTGTGTGTGTGTGTCACTGTGTGTGTGTGTGTGTGTGTGTGTGTCACTGTGCTCTTGTACAACTATCTTTGTGAGAACCAGTTTGAGTTTTAGACCATGGGAGTGAGGACATTTTTGGAAAGTGAGGACATTTTGGCCGGTCCTCACTTTCTGAGACACCTTCAACGGGCTGTTTGAGGGTTAAGACTTGGTTTTAAGGTTCAGGTTAGAATTAAGTTTAGGTTAAGGTTAAGGTAGCGGTTGGGGTCAGGCATTTAGTTTTGATGGTTAAGGTTAGGGTAAGGGGCTAGGGAATGCATTATGTCAATGAATGTCCTCACAAGTATAGCTGTACAAACATGTGTGTGTGTGTGTGTGTGTGTGTGTGTGTGTCACTGTGTGTGTGTGTGTGTGTCACTGTGTGTGTGTGTCACTGTGTGTGTGTGTCACTGTGTGTGTGTGTGTCACTGTGTGTGTGTGTCACTGTGTGTGTGTGTGTGTGTCACTGTGTGTGTGTGTGTGTCACTGTGTGTGTGTGTGTGTGTGTGTGTGTGTGTCACTGTGTGTGTGTGTCACTGTGTGTGTGTGTGTGTGTGTGTCACTGTGTGTGTGTGTGTCACTGTGTGTGTGTCACTGTGTGTGTGTGTGTCACTGTGTGTGTGTGTGTGTGTGTGTGTGTGTCACTGTGTGTGTGTGTGTCACTGTGTGTGTGTGTGTGTGTGTGTGTGTCACTGTGTGTGTGTGTGTCACTGTGTGTGTGTGTGTCACTGTGTGTGTGTCACTGTGTGTGTGTGTGTGTGTCACTGTGTGTGTGTGTGTGTCACTGTGTGTGTGTGTGTCACTGTGTGAGTGTGTGTGTGTGTCACTGTGTGTGTGTGTCTGTGTGTCACTGTGTCTGTGTGTGTGTGTGTCACTGTGTGTGTCTGTGTGTGTGTGTGTCACTGTGTGTGTGTGTGTGTGTGTGTGTCACTGTGTGTGTGTGTCACTGTGTGTGTGTGTCACTGTGTGTGTTTGTCACTGTGTGTGTGTCACTGTGTGTGTGTGTGTCACTGTGTGTGTGTGTGTGTGTGTGTGTCACTGTGTGTGTGTGTGTCACTGTGTGTGTGTGTGTGTGTGTGTGTGTGTGTGTCACTGTGTGTGTGTGTGTCACTGTGTGTGTGTCACTGTGTGTGTGTGTGTGTGTCACTGTGTGTGTGTGTGTGTGTCACTGTGTGTGTGTGTGTGTCACTGTGTGAGTGTGTGTGTCACTGTGTGTGTGTGTGTCACTGTGTGTGTGTGTGTCACTGTGTGTGTGTGTCACTGTGTGTGTGTGTCTGTGTGTGTGTGTGTGTGTGTCACTGTGTCTGTGTGTGTGTGTGTCACTGTGTGTGTCTGTGTGTGTGTGTGTCACTGTGTGTGTGTGTGTGTGTGTGTGTCACTGTGTGTGTGTGTCACTGTGTGTGTGTGTCACTGTGTGTGTGTGTCACTGTGTGTGTTTGTCACTGTGTGTGTGTGTGTGTGTGTCACTGTGTGTGTGTGTGTGTGTGTGTGTCACTGTGTCTGTGTGTGTGTGTGTCACTGTGTGTGTCTGTGTGTGTGTGTGTCACTGTGTGTGTGTGTGTGTGTGTGTCACTGTGTGTGTGTGTCACTGTGTGTCACTGTGTGTGTGTGTCACTGTGTGTGTGTGTCACTGTGTGTGTGTCGGTGTGTGTGTGTGTGTGTGTCACTGTGTGTGTGTGTCACTGTGTGTGTGTGTCACTGTGTGTGTTTGTCACTGTGTGTGTGTGTGTGTGTCACTGTGTGTGTGTGTGTGTGTGTCACTGTGTGTGTGTGTGAGTGTGTCACTGTGTGTGTGTGTGTGTGTCACTGTGTGTGTGTGTCATTGTGTGTGTGTGTGTGTCACTGTGTGTGTGTGTCATTGTGTGTGTGTGAGTGTGTCACTGTGTGTGTGTGTGTGAGTGTGTGTGTGTGTGTGTGTGTGTGTCACTGTGTATGTGTGTCACTGTGTGTGTGTGTCACTGTGTGTGTGAGTGTGTCACTGTGTGTGTGTGTGTGTAAGTGTGTCACTGTGTGTGTGTGTGTGTGTCACTGTGTGTGTGTGTGTGTGTCACTGTGTGTGTGTGTGTCATTGTGTGTGTGTGTGTCATTGTGTGTGTGTGTGTGTGTGTGTGTGTCATTGTGTGTGTGTGTGTGTGTGTGTGTCATTGTGTGTGTGTGTGTGTGTGTGTGTCATTGTGTGTGCTCTTGTACAACTGTCTTTGTGAGAACCAGTTTGAGTTTTAGACCATGGGAGTGAGGACATTTTTGGAAATTGAGGACATTTTGGCCGGTCCTCACTTTCTGAGACACCTTCAACGGGCTGTTTGAGGGTTAAGACTTGGTTTTAAGGTTCAGGTTAGAATTAAGTTTAGGTTAAGGTTAAGGTAGCGGTTGGGGTCAGGCATTTAGTTTTGATGGTTAAGGTTAGGGTAAGGGGCTAGGGAATGCATTATGTCAATGAATGTCCTCACAAGTATAGCTGTACAAACATGTGTGTGTGTGTGCGTGTGTGTCATTGTGTGTGTGTGTGTGCGTGTGTGTCATTGTGTGTGTTTCACTGTGTGTGTGTCACTGATCTGGGATCATCTGCAACATGAGATAATAATAATAAAGATCACTTTGATTGACAGCTTTCTTCTTAGTTCAGGTAATCAAAGAAAATCTTTTGGAAGTCCTGAAAGCTTCATAAATCTTAAACTCTTTGACCATCACAGTCTGTCACTGCTGATCCTGGTCCTATGTGTCAGATCTAATCAGGTTCATCAATCAGCTCACTGGTGTTCACAGCTCCTTCAGTCAGGATCAGTTTAAAGAATCAAAGGTTTCAGAGACATTGTGATGTAATCCAGGTACATGGACAGGTTACTCAGATCAATACATTTATGTTGATCAGGATTGATGATGTCATGCAGCTGACCTGTGTTTCCTTCAGGAGGCGGAGTCTCTCAGCAGCTACAGACCATCCAGGTGCAGGCCAGCAGTCAGCAGACCTCCACCAATCAGAGCAGCTCAGACATCCACAACCCCGCCTCCTCCACAGGTAAAAACATAGCCCCGCCTCCTCCACAGGTAATAAGTTCAGGAATCGTCAGGCAGAGACTGTCTCACACTCTGAGCGCCGAGCTCCACGACATCTTCTATGAATGGTGATGAAGTCAGTGGGCAGTGAGCAGAACCTGCTCTGGGGGGGGCGGGCGTCTGCCTGGAGGAGCTCAGTGCATCATGGGAAATCCCCCGGCAGCATAACTAAGGGATGGTACAGGACTCACCTGAGCCAGCCCTAACTATAAGCTTTATCAAAGAGGAACGTTTGAAGCAGACTCTTAAATGAGGAGAGGGGGTCTGCCTCCAGAACCCAAACTGGGAGCTGGTTCCACAGGAGAGGAGCTTGGTAACTAAAGGCTCTGGTTCCTGTTTTACTTTTAGAGACTGTAGGAACCACAAGTAACCCTGCGTTCTGTGAGCGTAGTGCTGTAGTGGGGTAATACGGCACCATCAGCTCTTTAAGATATGATGGTGCCTGACCAATAAGAGCTTTGTAGGTGAGGAGGACGACTTTAAATTCTATTCTAGATTTCACAGGGAGCCAGTGCAGAGGATCTAATATTGGAGAAATATTTTCTCTTTTGCTGGTTCCTGTCAGTACACGTGCAGCAGCATTCTGGATCAGCTGGAGAGTCTTTAGAGACTTATCGGGGCAGCCCGATAATAAGGAGATACAATAATCCAACCTAGAAGTAACAAATGCATGAACTAGTTTTTCTGCGTCTTGATTTTTACAAAGTTACAGTTTAGGACTTTTACATTTTAATGAGCGTCTGTCAGGTTAAGCGCTCGCCAAACGAGTTCACATGATGCAGAGAAAGCCGATCACATCCAGGTGAGTCTCGTCTATTGGACACCAGAGTTTGATTTTGTGTTGAGTTTCAAACTGAGTATTTTTGTTGCTTCGTGGGATCAGCAGGGGGAGACAAAGGTCTTTAAGATATATATATATGTATATGTGTATATATATATATATATATATATATATATATATATATATATATATATATATATGTGTGTGTGTGTGTGTTTATCTCATCTCTCCCTATCCCTCTGTTTCTCTCTCCCTCTCCCCCTCTCTCTTTACTTGTCTCTCTCCCTCTCTACTGCTCTCCCTCCCTCTCTCTCTCCCCCTCTCTCCCCCTCTCTCTCTCTCCCCCTCCTCTCTGCAGCCAGTCTTCCTGCCTCCATCGTCTCCTCTTCCTCCTCATCTTCCTCAGTGGCAGGTCACATGATGTACCCCGGCGGTCACACGGTGATGTACGCTGCATCAACGCCCTCACTGGGCGACGGCAGCCTCACCGTCCTCAACACCTTCTCCCCAACAGGCCACGCCCAGTCACATGACCCCGGTATGACCCTGTTCCTAAGGCTACGGCAACCCGTTCTATTATCGCCGAGTCAGCACTGATGTTATTATTATGATTATTATTAAGTATCAGCACTACTGTTAGGCTCAATAATCATAATAAGAAGTGTCACATTGTCACGTTTTTGTGTATCATGTCTTTCAGGCTCTCTTCCTCAGGTCTTCCTCACGTCGCTCCCTCCGGTCACCGCTCAGATCCCCGTCTCTGCAGTCCAGCTCCACCCGGTACGAGCTAACTGAATACTACTACTAATGGTACTACTGGTACTACTGGTACTGGTACTACTGATAATGCTGGTACTGTTGGTACTGCTGGTAGTACTGCTACTATTGATAGTTCTTATGTTGTCTTGTTCAGATGGTGATCAGTCAACAGAGCAGCAGCAACCTGACGGAGCTACAGGTTGTCAGTTTGGACCTTCACCAATCAAAAGACAACTGACGGTCACATGACTGTCTCTCACGCACACACAGCTGGATCTCCTCTGCACGTCATCAAACCCTTTTTTTCTTCTCATTTCACTTCCTGTTTACTTCTTTTTGTTTTTCATCATAACAATAACAACGTTCATTCAGACCCCGCACACTGTAACTGTTCTACAGTCAGTCCAGTCGGGTTTAAATGTTACAGGAAGAAATTCATCAGTGTGCCTCCGTTTACCCGGTCAGTGTGCCGCCATATTCCCGGTCAGTGTGCCGCCGTTTACCTGGTCAGTGTGCCGCCGTATTCCCGGTCCGCCATATACCCGGTCTAGGTACAGATTTAAAGCCTGTTGAAACACAATGAAACATGTTGAGAAACAAACAAAAGTTCTGAATGAAAAAAATTAATTTTCTCTTTCTTCCTGTTTATTTTTCCAAAGTTAATTAACATTTTGCATCACTTCCTGTTAGTACAAAACATGAAGTACATATAATTTTTCAATGAAAAGTGCACTGACCAATTACAAAATTCACAAAATGTGAAAAAGGAAAATAAAGTGAAATTGTGTAGTTTTTAAGGACGTAGTGTATTAAACATAAATATCAGCTGAAATGCCTATATCTGATTACTAATGATCATTTAAATTGATCACTCATCAGAGGAGAACAGATATATACAGTATGTGAAGTACACAGTGTGTAGTGTTGAACTGGGACAGTGAACGGTCTCTGTTGATGCGTTTAAGGACACTCGGCCATCTGAACACTGTCCTATCGATGAGCTCAGTCATCAGAAGACAAACACGGACTCTGAGCTGCTCTCAGTCTGATGACAAGGGACGAACTGATGGATCTGATCTGGATTCATCTTCACTCTGAGGGTTTTCTCTGGTCCTGTTGGATCTGCAGGACCTGGATCTTTACAGGTGTCAGGATTTATTTTATAAACTGAACTGTATTTTTTAGACTGTTTGACTGTTAAAATCACAAACTTGCAGCAAGTCAACCCTCAGCTGTGTGACCTCATGTGTTCATGTACATGTATACAGCAGTGATGTCAGTCGTTGGTGATTGTTTTCAGCAGGTTGTTTCCTCTGAACAGAGCCCAGGAAACCAATCGATAATTATCCATTATCTGTACCGCTTATCCTTTGGAGGGGGGGCTGGCCGATTGATAATCAGTCAATAAAAAGACTTCTGGAGAGAAAATGTGTTATTTTCCACCAGGAGGCGCTGAGCAAAGATGGCCCTATCAAACAACTGCCATGGGGCCTCAGACCTTCAGGGGCCCCAGAGGTTCACTGTGTAGTGATCAGTTTGTGGGGACTTTATTTTAATAATTCTGTTTGAGAGTAAAACATTTTATAAGTTTGGTGATAACTTTGAAGTAGCTCCTGCCGTTTATATGTTCTCTATATCTACTATGTGAAGTTCAGCTGCTTTTTGTGCACCAACAAAGAAGAATGAATTGCCAAAGTATCACTAGAGAAAACATCTGTGTGATTCAGAAGGAGACCATCAGGGTTTACGTTGCTTTACATTTTATTTGTACACCATTTGTCAAAACATGAACTTTTATTGCAGAACGAATATGGACAAATATGTTCTGTATCTGTTCGGTGATGTTGTAATGACAAAGCAACAGAAAACAAGAAATAAAATTCCAGTTTGAATTAAAATTTCTGTGAAACCGCATTTCTTAAGTAACTGAAGAAAGCAAACTTCCCACAGGAGCCATAGAAAGTGTCCTGACTGTAAACGATATAAACACTGTGTATATCTACACTATGATATACACTGGGTTTATTTATGTGTATACTGTGTTTTTTAAATTTTTAAATTCCCTGTTTAAAAGAATAATTACAGATATGCAGGCAGTCATTACATTTAAATGTTTTATCATGTAGGATGAACAGACACCACATGAGTAGAACAGCTACAAAGATAAAACAAAAAGGATAAATGAAAGAAATAATGAAAAGTAAAAAAAGGGGGATCCAATGTAAAACAACATAGAATAGACACCTAAAATAAATAAATCCATTTTCGGGAGACATATCTCATCAAAATGGAAAGCATCTCTGGAGGTGTTCAGACTTTAGGTCTATAAACCAACTCAACTTTAACTTTATATAGAGAAATCGGAGACACTATATAAAAAAAGTGAAGGTGGCAACAGACTTTGAATGTATGAATGGAAAATGAAAACTGAACTGGCTGAAATGATGTGTTAAATCCTCCGGTAGTATCTGGCATGTATTCCCTCAAAATATATTTGACAAGATGGGTGGTATAGAATTTATCTTTAAATGTGATTACCAGATCAACAAATTGCCTCTTAACCCTTGTGTTGTCCTCTGGGACGAGGTGATGTATCATATGTTTGTGTCATCCTTTTCCTTTATTCTGTTTCTTACTCTGTTCCTATTGTCAAGAAACAAACTAAAAACAAAAGATAACCGCTTCAAGAATCACAAATGTCATGCATAACAACATTTACATACACAGAAGGACATTTTCGGCCACCGGGTCACCTTGACCCAGAGGACAACACAAGGGTTAAGCTTTCTAAATATCATTCTCTGATATCATTTTTGGAAATTGTTCAACAATCACAATTTCACGGCCCATAATTCACCATTATGGAACAACAGGTATATAACTCTGTAACATCATCTCTGTTCTATAGGAACTGGATAGAGGGGAATATTTTGTGTGTAATGGACATATTAGATGTTACTTTACTATGATTTATATTGTTAATATGACTGATTTGCAATCAGTATATAATATATTCAATTCCTGAAAGAATTTAAATCTCTCACTAAAGCCACAATGAATACAGTCCTTATCCCAGCCAAACATGTAACTGCACTCTGTCCCCATCCCATCCCCCCACACTCCTTATAAATGGAATTAATTTTCTTGATAAAAGGTGTATGTATGTAACAGTATTTAAATTGAGAACAACTTTTTCAAATACCTTGTTCCACCAAAAACAAAAGAAATTCATTATAAACTGATGAATGATTACTGTTATAGACCATAACAGTATTATCTTTGGTGTCCTATTAGAAGACAAAAAAATGGATGTATTAGTTAAAGTTTCACTTTTCTTAATTAATTATATACTCATAAGGCCAAATGATGAAGAATCCACCAATCTTCACATGCTTCTATAACGAAACTCCCTGAAGTCAATGAAACACAAATGTGTGTATATGTGTGTAGACTGTGACGTCATGTATCCCGTCGCTTACTGGACACGTCATCTGCGCGACACGTGCGACGCTCTTTCTTCCCCGTGTTAGCAGTTAGCAGTTAGCAGAGCAGCGCGGCGGAGCGGAGACTGTTGGAGTGTTTTCCCCGATTCTCGGTGAGTTTTAGCTGAATAAAGACCCCAGAGGAAGATGGCTGCTGCCGGTGCGCAGGGCAGAAAGAGGCTCCTGAGGGAAGAGGACATGACCAAGGTGGAGTTTGAGACCAGCGAGGAGGTGGACGTCACCCCCACCTTCGACACGATGGGCCTCCGGGAGGACTTGCTCCGCGGCATCTACGCCTACGGTAGGCCGGGGATCCGCGCGGCCTCCGGGGGGGAGTTAGCTCCGGGTGCTAAAGCTAACTGTTCATCACCGTGATGATAAAGAGACTGAATAAATAAAATAGGTTGAACTGCGTTTACTACATGGTTTGATAAATAATTAGATATGTGATGGGAGTTGGTTTTGTTATGAATGTTTGGCGGCTCTTCGGTTACCTTTAGCCTTCCCGCTAACGCCGCGCACTTTATTCTCCTGTAGTAAAACACACGCAACACCTCCGCCATTTATACTGATGACTTCTATCCAAAGCATGTTTGTCTGGTCTTCACTTCACCACCAACTAAAGTGACTCAACTGCGTTAAAGATACCGAGTCTGTTTACAGGAGGAGAGTCGAATTAATGAGTAGATGGTGAAAACTGTAGCAGACTTAAAACGCCATTCTGTTGCTTGTCACAGACAAATATTGTAAATCACCAAAAATCTGAACGAAGTTCAGTTGTGTCGATTTTCAAAAAATTCAAGAATCAACTCAGACTAACCGAGCAGTGTTCGGCTTTTAGAGTTAAAGTTCTGTTTCCTTCTTGTTGAGCAGTGAAGATGTAACACATTAGTTAACGCTCAGGTAACACTTCACTTCACTTCACTTCACACTGTTCCTGTTCGAATGTCTAAAGATATTACAGAGTTTTCACCGGGGAACACGTCTGTGAATGATTGTTGCCTGAACCAGAGTCCAGCTGCCGCTGCCAGGTGATCCTGACTTGTTTTTTGTTCCAGGTTTTGAGAAGCCGTCGGCCATCCAGCAGCGAGCCATCAAACAGATCATCAAAGGCAGAGACGTCATCGCCCAGTAAGACTTTAGAAACTGAGCTCAGTGCTGTGAGCGTCCCGTAATGATCCATGATTTGCTTTAACAGCTGCTCTCTGATCTGTTCAGGTCTCAGTCTGGAACAGGAAAGACGGCCACCTTCTGTGTGTCAGTGCTGCAGTGTCTGGACATCCAGGTCAGTATTCACGTGAACCCGTTCCACTGCAGGAACCGTTTTTATTTTAGGAGCTCAGGAAACCTTATCAAAAACAATGTTAGGAATCTAAAAAATGTTTGGACTGTTTTAAGAACTCTGGGACCACTTTAGGACCTATCTTAGGAAGCCAGGACAGGTTGGCCCCAGGTCCTTTAAAAAGTATTAAATGGTCATAAATTTAGCTTGGGGAGGTTTTAAATGGGTATTTATTGAAGGCTGTAAGCATGGTCTAAAATTCACTCCAAGAGCAAAAAGTCTCTACGTTTAATCTTAAGTGAAGTTGAAAGCCTCGGTTATCCTGTTGCATTCTTTTAGTTTTTGCATTTGTGTTACCAAACCGTGTCTCCTGGAGACCTCCGGGTGTCTGCCAACCTGCCAACACTCCAGCGTCTTTGGGTTTACTGTCGTTTTAACCCTCTGGTGCTTTGTTTAGCTGATAATGTTCAGTATTTCAGGGCAGGTCTCATTCATGTCATTGCAGATGTCAACTTAACTGATGATTAGGCTTTGATTTTGCCTCATTTCAGACTCTGTCAGACCACTGAATTACTTCTAAATACCATTAAGGGCAAATATATTTTTTCTCACTAAGTTTTTGTCAGTTGTAATTTTGCCTTATATTTTGAACAGACAATATGTATTTACTCAGAGTATACGCCTATATTTTCACATTTGATGTTTATTTTTATTACCAAATTTGTTCTTAAATGTAATTAAACGGTGGCGTAAAATTTCTTAAATGTGAATTGCTGATACATGTGGACACCCTGCTGAAACTGTTTTAGTAATTCAAAAACTTTGTGTCAACAGGAGGAAGAACGCTGTAGATTTAAGCTCAAACTACACTTTTTTTCAAACTTTAAAAGGTTTAATTTGTCTCATTTACAGTAATCTGAAGTGAAAGTGGCTCCTCCGATTGTCCGAAAAAAAAAAGATTATATTTGACAAGAAGTGTGCACCAAAACACATATGATAATAGATAAATATTTATAAATAATTGCATCTAAGATGAACTCCATGGATAGTGACTACAGGGGCGTCGTCTTGTTGTAACAACGTAACAATGTCAGGAGGTGTCACAACCAATCACAGTGATTGATTTTGCTTGAATGGACTAGAGTTACTGATTTGTTGATCGACAGCGAGAAACACCAGACAGTTCATGTACAACCCGCTTCAACAGCGGGCTGGCATCCTGCTGGGACTGACGGGGTTAACTGTTGATCTGGACCTCAGTGATCTGCTGAGGAAGATCATGTGATATGACTGAAAGTTGGTAGTGACTTTTAAAGGTCATCACAGGTTTTGAGGTGATGACATCATACTGTGATGTGTTTCCTGTCCTCAGGTGAGGGAGACCCAGGCTCTGATCCTCGCTCCAACCAGGGAGCTGGCCGGACAGATTCAGAAGGTAGCCCCGCCCACACTGTCGCACCGGCCAGTCATCTGTGATCAGGGATGTGTCCTGGTTTCTGATTGGCTCTGTCTCTTCTGTGTGTTCAGGTGCTGCTGGCTCTGGGAGACTACATGAACGTCCAGTGTCACGCCTGCATCGGAGGGACCAACGTAGGGGAGGACATCAGGAAACTGGACTACGGCCAGCACGTGGTGGCAGGGACACCTGGACGAGTGTTTGGTGAGTATAAATACCTCCATCACCAGCAGGTGGCGCCACACACACAGAGGATGTCTCCTTCATTACCTCAGCAGTGTTTAAACTGCTGAGTTCACAACTGTCACACACGCTCAGAGACTGTCGCACAAGCTCACAGACGATTTGTTTGTACGTACGTTTTGACAAGTAAAACTATTATGAAGTCTGAAGCTGCCGTGATGTCATGAGACTGATTGTCCTTCACATCACACAAACTAACGAGGGTTCAGTTAGAAAATGGAGAAAGTTTCTCAGATGATTTGATGAAATTGTCAGGATACGATTTAACTGAAAGCTGACCAACAGTAGATAAAATAAACTGTATACACAAGTACTGTTTATATTATACCTTCTTTTCCATTGGCCAGAATTTGTGTGAATACTGTAAACTAGGCCTGCAGCTAACAGTTATTCCAGTCAGTGAATTAAAAAAAGAATTATCAGTTTATTTGATAATGAAAACAGTCATTTGTTGTAGCTGTGTCAGCAGAGTGACAAACCTCAGGAATCAGAATAACATCTGTTCCTGGACCAGCTGAAGATCCGATGATAAGCAGCCTGAACACAAACTGGTGTTACTGGATGGGCGCTGGTATTAAACAGAAACTCCGCCCCTTCTGTGGTCACCACAGCTGATTGGCTGCTGATGTCAGAGTTCACCTGTGTAGTCTCCATTAACTGCTCTGACTCTTTGCTGACTGTTCTGATTGCTGGTTGGTCAGCCTCTGACTGAGGCAGCAAATAGGAAACTGACGTTTGTTGGTTGTTGTTTTTCTGCAGATATGATTCGTCGCCGGAGTCTGAGGACGAGAGCCATCAAGATGCTGGTTCTGGACGAAGCTGACGAGATGCTGAACAAAGGTGAGACTGAGCATCACTACTGTGCACTCCCCCATTCAGCATGACAACATAGGGATTTGGCCTCGGCAGGTGACGGTCATTCATCTGGATTTGCACGTGTGACCGTAGCCCAAAGCTGTGATGTCACAGTCCAACATCTTCGTAGAGGTGGACTCAGTGAACTGAACTGTGGGAAAATGTGTGGACAAAATACTGTGAACACAAACAGATAATTTGTCAAACACCTTTTTTCTGTTTTATCAGTTTGCAGAATATCTTGAAACTGACTAAAAATTGAATGAAGTTCGGTTCAGAGTGAGGCTTTCTACCAAGTGACTTGCAGAATGGTTTTAGGAATTTGTTGAAATTTCAGGATGAAGCATTTGCTGCTGCTCCTGCAGCAA
>CM062204.1:7500-162500 GCA_031216445.1 Lateolabrax maculatus | reverse complement strand
ACAGGTGTTCCTAATAAACTGGGCTCTGAGTTGTTGTTGACGACTCCAGTTTCCTGGACTGAATGCGATCTGGACCTGACTGATGACTCACATGATTCAGCCACTGAGGACCCTTCACACTTAGGTCAGAGGTCACATGTTCGGCCAATAGAAACACTGCTGGACATGAAGTTTTATTGATCAAACTACAGACTGAACTCTCTGATCAATATGTTATGATTACCTGCATCAGAAATGTGACATCACAGGCTGGACATACGATGTGACCTTCATCTGAACACTGCTCAGTTGTGACATCATCACCCTCAGGTTTACAGAGAATATCTGATTGGTCGGATCACAGCCAATCAGGACGGAAGCTTGACAAAACAAAGTGATGTATTTCCTGTTGATATGATGTGGGATCATTTTAAAGTGTGAACCAATGGGACGACAGCTAGTCAGAGAGGGGGAGGGGCATGGGGCGGAGCTTAGTGTCAGGACCTGCTAACAAACACAAACCTGCTCTGATTGGTCAGACAAAATTTTGCCAACCAGAGGAGGCGGAGGTGAAGGAGCAAAGGATGATGGGAAGACTTTTACAGGTTGCGTCTGATAAACCAGATCTCATTCCTGCGGCGGGTCACGCCAGGGTTCTCGTACACGGCGACCATGTAGTTGTCTCTGCGGTGGACGTCGGTGACGCCGAGAATCTCCCACAGCAGGTCGATCTGACGGGCCACCGTCTCCTCCGTGGTCGTCCCAAAGAATGTCCTGACAGCCAATCAGAGAGCAGAACATCATCAACACAAACGGACACACAAACCATCTGACGTTCACAGCTGATAATTATCAGTTATGATCAGTTATCAGTTGTGATCAGTCATCAGTTAAGATTAGTTGAGGCTCTGAACCACTGTGTTAACAACAATGATGATGATGTCGTTCTGACCTGGCGACAACTCTGATTGGCTCCCTGTGGACGATGGTGATGTCGGGGTCGGAGGGTTGGGGGGGATTGGTCTGAAACTCTGCGGGCAGGAAGAACGCTGTCTGGACCTCTTTCTCAAACGTGTTTCCGTCTTCCATCATGTGGATGTTACTGACCACCGGCACCGTCATCCCCAGGTATCTGCCTATACACCATCAATACATGATAATCAATACTGATCACATGTTGTCATCATCACTGTTTCCACAGGTGTTGTAATGTTGTTCATGTTAAATTCACACCTCAGGTGTGCGGTGAGTGGGTGGAGTCTGACCTGCAGAATTCTCTTTACAGATGAAGCGCATCAGTTTCATGAAGCCCATCGAGATGCTCTGCTCATACAGATCTTCTGCTCTGGTGACACATGCCCAGTTACCCGCTGGATACAACCTCTCCTCATACAGCACCTCCCCCATCTGTAGGGAGAGAATAGGTACCGCAGCAGTGTTTCCCCTATATGCATTCAACAGGCTCGGCTGCTGGTCTTTCTGTTGGATCCTGTTGTATTTATCTTTCATTTACTTTGCATTCAATGTTGCTGTTTATAGATGGAGCTTCTCCTGCCTCAATGCCTCACGGTGGTCTGTTGTGGTATCTGAGTTTGGGGTGGTCTTTTGTGGTGTCAGCGGGGCCTGGCCTCCAGCACCGCTGTAAGGAGTCTAGGAGTAACCTTTGATCAGGACATGTCCTTTAACTCCCATATAAAACAGACTTCAAGGACTGCCTTCTTCCACTTACGTAACATTGTAAAAATCAGGCATATCCTGTCTCAAAAAGATGCAGAAAAACTAGTCCATGCATTTGTTACTTCTAGGTTGGATTATTGTAATTCCTTATTATCGGGCCGCCCCGATAAGTCTCTAAAGACTCTCCAGCTGATCCAGGATGCTGCTGCACGTGTACTGACAGGAACCAGCAAAAAAATTCTCATAGTACCCTATTACCCCACTAGAGCACTGCACTCACAGAATCCAGGGTCTGTTGAGGTCTGTTGTGGTATTGGAGTCTTTACCTTCTCATGGCAGGATACTGGAGCAAAAGTGAGGGGCTCCCTCTGCTGGCTGTTCCGGGTCATTTCCTGTATGGGTCCGGTCATTTCTGTAACACCAACAGGAAATCGTGAGGTTCAGTTCGTGTTCAGCTCTGAGAGTCCTGCTGAATATGACGTCATTACTATTACCTAATCAACCCCCTCACCTGGAGGAACTGACACCTGGTGGGTACTGGCTACTGCCTGCCAGTGACTCAGCAGTCGGTCGTCCTCATCCATTGGTTCAGGGTTGTCAGTGATGTCATCATCCAGCTGCTCATCGTCCAATCCATCGAGGTCTTCCAGAGAGATCAGAGCCATCGCTGCTGGAGGAGGAGACGACCTTTGACCTGCACAGACAACGTCCACCAAGAGGAGTGTTAAACAGAGCATTCCAGTATAATTACAGCATTAAACGGAGTGGAAGGTCAATTTTAAGGTAAAAGAACAAACAACTGCACTTAAACTTTATGTTGATCAGAAATATGTGTTTGCCAAACTTCTGACAGGACAGTGCTCCGTTGCTCTGATTGGTTGTCTCCGCCCGTCGATAACGCCCCTTGGAAATCAAAAATGAGCTGAGAGCTTCCAGACTGAAACGCATTTGCTAATTAGTCTGGACCTGCTCTGTGAAAAGATCCCTCAGTTATCAAGCTCCTCTCCTGTGGAACCAGCTCCCAGTTTGGGTTCTGGGGGCAGACCCCCTCTCCTCATTTAAGAGTCTGCTTCAAACGTCCCTCTTTGATAAAGCTTATAGTTAGGGCTGGCTCAGGTGAGCCCTGAACCATCCCTTAGTTATGCTGCTATAGGCTTAGACTGCCGGGGGATTTCCCATGATGCACTGAGCTCCTCTCTCCTCTCTTATCCCATTACTGCATGTTACTAACTCCACCTCTTCCTGTAGTTTGGAGCTTTCTCTCTTCCTGCAGGTGTTTGTGCCTCTGGAGCTGTAGAGTCTGGATCTGTGACTGCAGCCGTCTACTGCCCCCATGTTCCTGCTCCACACTCACTGCTGCACTGATTATTATTAGTCTGATTATTATGTTGTCTGTCCTCCCCCTCTCTCTCCCCTCTCCCCCTCTCTCTTCCCCTTTCAGCCCAACTGGGTGGAGGCAGATGTCCTCCACCCAGAGCCTGGTTCTGCTCCAGGTTTCTACCTGTTAAAGGGAGTTTTTCCTTCCACTGTCACCAAGTGCTGCTCATGGTGGAACTGTTGGGTCTGTAGATAATATTTAAAGAGTCGGTCTGGACCTGCTCTGTGTGAAAAGAGTCCTGAGAGAACTTCTGTTATGATTTGGTGCGATACAAAAAAACTGACTTGACTTGGAGACAGAGGAAGTGACATCATCTGTTGGTTTTATTGATCTTCAATCAGATTCAGTCCGCTTTGATTGACAGGTTCTTTTAATTTGGAAATCCGTCAGACTTCCTGTTATTTTATTTTGACATTTAGTTAATTAATTGAGTCCTCAAAGACTGGAGGTCTTCCTGGATCCAGACTGATCTGTGTTCTGTCCGGACCTGAGGGTCACATGATTGTCTTCGGGCTGAACCGGTTCGGGTCTGGTTCCGGGCCGCGGTGCTGTAGACCCGCCGGGCTGTCTGCGGAGCTCCGGGACGGAAAGTAGGTCAACCCGGGATCCGGTCCAAACACACGACCACAGGCGCCTGACCCGGTTCAGCTCGGCTGCTTAACTACCAGCTGGACTAACAGGACCACCGAGGACTCGGTTCAGATACAACAGGGACCAGAACTAGACCGGGTTGAGTTAGCACGGAGGTGGATCTGCACCGCGTCAACAGTTAGCACGTCTCCGGACCGGGTCCGAACCTGGTTCGGACCCGGTCCGGACCGGTACTGGGGTGTTTGGCTCACCTGGTTCTGGTTCCGTCGATCACAACACAGCTCTGCTTCTTCTTCTCTGTTTCCGGTCCACGGCACCCTCCGGACACTTCAAAATAAAAGCCTGCAGATCCGGTGTAAAGATTTTTATTTTGATTCCCGCGTTCAGAAAATCTTAATTCTGTATTTCAATTAATTATTTTAAAGACTAATCTCTTTTCCTCGTAAAGAGCTGAAACATTTAGTGATGAAGGAAAGAAGTATTGGCTCTAAAACATAAAACTCATATTACAGGAGGGGAAAAGATATCCATCTGATGAAGTGATCAGAGAACCAGGCTCACTGGATCTTCATTATAGAAGAAACAGAAGCGTCTTTTGTTTTCAGTCAGAAGGACGAACAAATATTTGACTCAACCAGCTGTTATATTTCTTATATGTTACATTAGATAAAGAGGATAAAGACAAAAGTGCCTACAATCATAATCACTGACTGTGCAAAAAATATTTATAACACCTGAAGTCAAAGCTGGAATCTAATAAATAATAAAGTATTTCCTCAATTTATTCTTCAAATAGTGGATCATAAGATGATGTCACCGGAAGTGACACACTGGAGGACTTTGGTTGTTCCTGTTTGTATGTTCACACACATTTATAAGCATAAAGAACATTTGACAAAGTGAAATATGTATTTTATTCTATATGTTTGCAGCATGTTGGATTTTATTTAGAGACAACCACCTAGGACACCTTAGTAACCATAGCAACAGCCAACCACTGAAAATGTCAGTCAACGTCTTCCTGGATCCAAATACTTCATCAACATTTACAGTTTATCAAACTATTTCCTGTCATCCATGTTATTTTATTAGATACTTTCTGTTTGTGTTACACGACTGTCTTCCTTCTCTAAACCACAGACCAGAGGACAGACCTGAACCACAGACCAGAGGACAGACCTGAACCACAGACCTGAAGACAAATCTGTAGACAAACCTGAACCACAGACCTGAAGACAAATCTGTAGACAAACCTGAGGACAGATCCAAACTACAGACCTGAGGACAAATCTGTAGACAGACCTGAGGACAGATCCAAACTACAGACCTGAGGACAAATCTGTAGACAGACCTGAGGACAGATCCAAACTACAGACCTGAGGACAGATCCAAACTACAGACCTGAGGACAAATCTGTAGACAGACCTGAGGACAGATCCAAACTACAGACCTGAGGACAGATCCAAACTACAGACATGAGGACAGATCCAAACTACAGACATGAGGACAAATCAGGCCTGGTGTGGCGCTCCACTCGGCCTGGTGCCATTACCACCTGTAGCTTACTGTGGTATGGCAACTGGTCCGTCTCAGAGGCTCAGGACCAGCTTCTTCCCTGCAGCTGTCACCTCGCTGAACTCTGAACCACAGTTAACAGACAAACTGGCAATGATTCAAACTGACACACTGATCAAAGTTTGAAAAAAGGTGTTTTTTATTTTACAGTATTTGCACATCAACATTAAAAAGATTTAATGAATGTAAAATCTACAAGCTTTAATATTCACATACAGACAGACAGACAGTTACTGTACCTCTGCTTCTGTTGCATGTCACAGAGGAACTTCTCTGTACTGTTCACCTCAAATATCTGACAGTAACTCATAATGATCATTATATTAATAATTACAGGTGACTGCTGTGTTTGGACTCAGCTATCATGTGACCTCCGCAGATGCTGCCGTCGTCACGTCACTTGTGCCCCTGCTGGTGAACTCAGGTACTGCATGTTTCTGTTGGCTCTGACGTCGACCACAACTGACCACACGGACTGTGTCACTGTAACAATAGACATTCCCCCCCTCACGTGTCCTGCTGGTGCTGAAGTTCCTTTGACGTCCACCAGATGCTGCTGTGATCAAACTCTGACTGTATTGAAGTGAATGAGAAAAACATCCAACATCTATTTCTATCTATTACAACATCTAACGTCAAGTTCAGTTCTAAGCAGATTCACTGAGCTTCTTACATCTGATTGACCTCAGGTTCAACGAGTCTGTTTCAGATTTGGACCTTTGAAGACGTTTATAGTTCCAACAAGTCAAATGTAAAACTAAACTTCAGCTCTGCTGCTGCACTGAATGTGATAATTACCATTGTGTTGTACTGTATGTTAATGAAGGCAGCAGACATAACACAAGTACAGTTAGACTGTTTAAGCACAGTATAAACTACAATATGAAAATCTACTTACAGTTCTGACATACAGAGTTCTGTTGAACCTCAATGAGTCTTCAAACAGGGACTTTAATGTTTCAGTAACTGTACAATGGTCCTGGTTGTAACTATTTTAACTGGTTTAGTTCTGGTTTGAACTGGTTTTGATTGGTTTGGTCCTGGTTTGAAATGCTTTGGATCCTGTTTGGTCCTGGTTTGGATTGGTTTGGTCCTGGTCTCAGTAGCTGTTTTCGTGTCCGGCAAGTATGTACAGGTTACTGTGTTCAGTTGGGTTATCTGTCGCTCTGCTCTCCAGAACCACCACCCTGCAGACAGACAGATTGGTGGGCTGATAGACTGGTGAACAGACTGTGAACAGACTGGTGAACAGACTGGCATCTCACCTGTCGGAGCCCAGTAGGCGGAACATCCTGCTGATGTCACTGATCTCTTGAGTGATCTGCAGGAAAAAAACAGATGTTATGACACAGCTGTGAGGTAAGCAGGTTCGTCCTCTGTGACTGGATGAGTAATTGGATGATTATTACTTCATTAGATCTGAAGCTCCGCCCCTGCATGCCATGTCTCCAGAAGGCCAAAACACTGTCCTGTAAACACACTGAGGAAGAAAAGGAGAAGGTGGTCAACACACAACACACCTGGAGACTGGTTCAGGTCTTTTTTAAGGTGGTCTTAGATGGTGAACTGCTGTTTAAAGCAGATTTAAGGTGGTCTAAAGCAGATGTAAGGTGGTTTACCGATCGCCTCAATCTGGAAGTTGAAGGTGAGCTCAACAGACAGCTTTTTGCTTGACTTCAGCTTCCCCTGAAGGTTTACAATCTTTATACAACCTGCAGGAAGTAGAAAGTACAAACACAGCTCAAGTCATCTTTGACACACTGTCCCTCATAAAAAAACAAACTATCACTGATAAATTATTAAATATTCTTTACACTTAATAAAACAAAATCATCTAGTTTCATGAACTTACGGTCCAGACAGACCAGAACAGTGTCCCTCTCCAGCTGAGTAATGTGGATCACACAACTCTGAGGGTTTTCTGCAAGGAGAGGGAGTTGTACAAGAGTCAGGGGAGATGTACAAGAGTCAGTGGTGTGAGGGAAATCTTAGAGCTGGTTCACTCTAACAAGAAGTTTCAGGAGACCTGGATGTCTTACACAGGAATATTTATTGAAGCTCGATCGAGGAGAAAAGGGAAACACCACGTGTGAATCACAGCGTACTGCTACCCAAATCTGAAGATGGTGTCCTGAAGCTCAGTATTTAACCCTCCCCAGAACTGAGAAGTTCCTCTATATCCAAACAGGGTTATTCCTAACTCAGTCTGTCATGTGTGAGGACTCTATTGGATATCAGATCCAAACAAGGACAGACGTCAACCATTGCTGTCCTAGCAACAGCATAGCCTCTCTACAGTCTCTCTTATCCAGCGTCAACAACCAGGCTCCAGCCTGTTGTGTCTAAACCTGAAAACAGAAGATATCTAGCAGACCTTAGTCTACCAGATGCCAGAGCCAACTCGGCCTTGTCTGGCAAACAGAGTGAGACAGGCGAACAGAGACAGACAGGTGGACAGAGACAGACAGTTGACCTGACCTGTGAAGCACTGTCTTAAGTTACCTTTAACCTACAAGAGGGAAATTTAACATACAAGAAGGAAAATTCCTTCACAAGTGGGAGGTTGTACAAGAGTCAGGGGGAGGTTGTACCAGAGTCAGGGGGAGGTGTAACTGAGTCGGGGGGAAGTTGTGCCAGAGTCGGGGGGGAGTTGTGCCTGAATCAGGGGGAAGTTGTACTTGAGTCGGGGGGAGTTGTACCTGAGTCGGGGGGAGTTGTACCTGAGTCGGGGGGGAGTTGTACCTGAGTCGGGGGGGAGTTGTACCTGAGTCTGGGGGAGTCGTGCCAGTTTGGCGTGAAGTTGTACCTGAGTCAGGGGGCGCGAAGCAGGAGGAGTTGGGATCGAGAGTCTGGAAGCTGACAGGCTGGTTGGGTTCAGTTCCTTTGCTTAGGCCAACACAGATCAGAGGGTACGGCTGATCCGGGACGACCAGCAACTCTAAAACCTCCAGATGACACGGAGGCTGGAAGTCCACGTTCTGGTGAGCACGGACACAGGTTAAGAAAAGGGCTATCAACTGATTAAAATGTTTAATCTAATTAATTACATGATATGTTAATTAATTGGAAAAACCCCCATATAAGGATATTTCAACTCAAAAACATGACGTTAGTGGGAACATGACTAAGGTATAAAATAGAAATATTAAAAGGGGGCATTAGAAATCAATACGTTGTTTTATGTCCAATCATATTTCCAAAGACATGTCTTTTTATCATTGAACATATGCCTATCATCTATCACAGCCTAAAATGAATGATTTTTAATACCTAACATAACCTTATCACCTCAGAACCAATGTGGTGCTGAAAGCTGGAGGTGGAACTTTTGTCTCCCCATCTGGCAGCAATCCCAGGAAGCAACAAAAATACTCAGTTTGACTCAGGTCCTCCCCAGAGCATCCAAGAGGATCCTGATCTGATGCAGAACCACCTCAATGGACTCCTTTCAACATGAAGGAGCCGCGGCTCTCCTCTGAGCTCCTCATCCTGTCTCTAAAGTGAAGTGTTGTTGAGGAGGGCACTGATGCTGTTCTCAGTGTGGACAACACATTCAGACATTAGAACCACACAGCTGCTGTTCTCCTACCTTGACCAGCATGAACTTCTGCATCGGCTCCACCCACTCCAACAGGACCACACTCGATTGGAAGGCTCCGCCCAGGTACTTATGACCTGTGTAGGGGTTTCTCACTGTGGGGAGAAGAAGGGGGTCGGAGTCAAAAGTCATTACAGGTGTCTGCCAGGTGTCTGGCCGCAAAGAGCAGAGCCTACTGGATAAGAGTTGGAACCAAACCTGTGACTGAAATCTGAAGCAGCTATAATCTACATGGAGCTTGACAAATCTTGAGGATAGTTGACCAGACTGGTTCGGGTGGGTTAAGGCGCTGACCATGAACCAAAATGCCCCTCTTCACCTGCAGACTGATTTTATATAGTTATGGGATAGGTTGCAGTGATAGGCTGCAATTGATGATTGTATTTGCTGAAAGGTGGTGATAACAGACTGGTTAGCTGAACATATTAGGATTTATATGTTGTTCATCAGTATATTGTTGCTGGGCTGCCTGGTGGTTCTCCGCTAGGGAACCCCTGCTCTACACAACCACAGACTGCTTCTGTATGACTAGAAACTGATTAACAACATGTCTGTCTCTTCCTCATTTCTGTCAGTGTGGCCCTGAGGTCAGACAGGTCAGCTCAGTCCGGAGACAACTGCTGAGGGATCGAGCGCAGTATGTGGTGCATGATGTGAAAAGGCGGGTGACTCACCTACGCAGCATTTGAGACAGCCTTTAGTGTCGGGAATCTTATTGGAGATGGAAAACTTCCTGGACAAGAAACCAAAAAGACAATCAGGAATGAATTTGACTAATGAGACACGAGCTGTTACAGGAGCAATGCTGAGACGAAACATTTGACACGTAACGTCACTAAATCTGACCTGACATGATGCACTCAGTGTGATGTACAGTTACACAGATCTTAGACATTGTCCACAACAATACCTGAAACAGTACCCACAATGCTCCAGGAAAGGCAAACCAGCTTCTGTTGTTCACATGAGAACATTTATTTTAAACAGCAGCTCTGTGACACTTATACACAGTGCAGCTGTGACCTAAATGCTCACACTGACAATGCTAACATGCTGATGTTTAGAAGGTATAATGTTTACTATGTTCACCATTTTGGCTTAGCATGTTAGCATGCTAACATTAGCTAATTAACAGCACACAAAGAGTCCAGCTGAGGCTGATGATGTCATTAATACTGCAGGTTCGACAAGCATAACTTCACACAGGAGAGGGAGGAGCTGGCTACCGACCTCTCATCAAATGCACTTACTAACACCAACTGTCACCAGGGGGGTGTGGAAAGGCTTCTCAAAGCTCCAGGTCCTGACACTACGTTAAAGGTCTGTCATAAGCAGCTGGCTGAGGTCTTCTGTAATCTCTTCAAGCGATCACTGTCCGAACACTTTATACCAGCCATATGGAAATTTTCCATCATCTGTCCAGTCCCAAGGCAAGTAACCCCACCTGCAATAATATATTGCAATAATATATTGCAGGTGGGGTAATAATATATACGTTCAGGAAATTCAGTTTACTTCAACATTTATGACCCTGAATGTTCGTGTGTAAATGTCTTTTATCTCTTGCATATGAAGTCAATGGACAGGCTAACAGCAGCTAAGGTAGCCACAACCAATCAAAGACAGGTTTCAGTTTCCACCTTCGAGTGTGTGTTTGTTTTGCTGACAAACATCTGTCCATGTGTGGGATACAGAACCACCAAAATCTCTGTCCCACGCCCCTGAACTGTTGGCCACTGTTGAACTGGTTTTGGCCTGTTGGTGGGTGTTGGCCTGTTGGAAGGTGTTGGCCTGTTGGAAGGTGTTGGCCTGTTGGAAGGTGTTGGCCTGTTGGAAGGTGTTGGCCTGTTGGAGGGTGTCAGCCTGTTGGAAGGTGTTGGCCTGTTGGAGGGTGTTGGCCTGTTGGAAGGTATTGGCCTGTTGGAGGGTTTTGGCCTGTTGGAAGGTGTTGGGCTGTTGGAGGGTTTTGGCCTGTTGGAGGGTTTTGGCCTGTTGGAAGGTATTGGCCTGTTGGAGGGTTTTGGCCTGTTGGAGGGTATTGGCCTGTTGGAGGGTATTGGCCTGTTGGAAGGTATTGGCCTGTTGGAGGGTGTTGGCCTGTTGGAAGGTGTTGGCCTGTTGGAGGGTTTTGGCCTGTTGGAAGGTATTGGCCTGTTGGAGGGTTTTGGCCTGTTGGAGGGTATTGGCCTGTTGGAGGGTATTGGCCTGTTGGAAGGTATTGGCCTGTTGGAGGGTGTTGGCCTGTTGGAAGGTGTTGGCCTGTTGGAAGGTGTTGGCCTGTTGGAGGGTGTCAGCCTGTTGGAAGGTGTCGGCCTGTTGGAAGGTGTTGGCCTGTTGGAGGGTGTTGGCCTGTTGGAAGGTGTTGGCCTGTTGGAGGGTGTCAGCCTGTTGGAAGGTGTTGGCCTGTTGGAGGGTGTCAGCCTGTTGGAAGGTGTTGGCCTGTTGGAGGGTATTGGCCTGTTGGACGGTTTTGGCCTGTTGGAAGGTGTTGGCCTGTTGGAAGGTGTTGGGCTGTTGGAGGGTTTTGGCCTGTTGGAAGGTGTTGGGCTGTTGGAGGGTGTTGGCCTGTTGGAAGGTGTTGGGCTGTTGGAGGGTGTTGGCCTGTTGGAAGGTGTTGGCCTGTTGGAGGGTTTTGGCCTGTTGGAAGGTGTTGGCCTGTTGGAGGGTTTTGGCCTGTTGGAAGGTGTTGGCCTGTTGGAGGGTATTGGCCTGTTGGAGGGTTTTGGGCTGTTGGAGGGTTTTGGCCTGTTGGAAAGTGTTGGCCTGTTGGAGGGTTTTGGCCTGTTGGAAGGTGTTGGCCTGTTGGAAGGTGTTGGGCTGTTGGAGGGTTTTGGCCTGTTGGAAAGTGTTGGCCTGTTGGAGGGTTTTGGCCTGTTGGAAGGTGTTGGGCTGTTGGAGGGTTTTGGCCTGTTGGAAAGTGTTGGCCTGTTGGAGGGTTTTGGCCTGTTGGAAAGTGTTGGCCTGTTGGAGGGTTTTGGCCTGTTGGAAGGTGTTGGCCTGTTGGAAGGTGTTGGGCTGTTGGAGGGTTTTGGCCTGTTGGAAAGTGTTGGCCTGTTGGAGGGTTTTGGCCTGTTGGAAGGTGTTGGGCTGTTGGAGGGTTTTGGCCTGTTGGAAAGTGTTGGCCTGTTGGAGGGTTTTGGCCTGTTGGAAGGTGTTGGGCTGTTGGAGGGTTTTGGCCTGTTGGAAAGTGTTGGCCTGTTGGAGGGTTTTGGCCTGTTGGAAGGTGTTGGCCTGTTGGAGGGTTTTGGCCTGTTGGAGGGTATTGACCTGTTGGAAGGTGTTGGGCTGTTGGAAGGTGTTGGCCTGTTGGAAGGTGTTGGGCTGTTGGAAGGTGTTGGCCTGTTGGAGGGTGTTGGGCTGTTGGAGGGTTTTGGCCTGTTGGAAGGTGTTGGCCTGTTGGAGGGTTTTGGCCTGTTGGAGGGTATTGACCTGTTGGAAGGTGTTGGGCTGTTGGAAGGTGTTGGCCTGTTGGAAGGTGTTGGGCTGTTGGAGGGTGTTGGCCTGTTGGAAGGTGTTGGCCTGTTGGAAGGTGTTGGGCTGTTGGAAGGTGTTGGCCTGTTGGAAGGTGTTGGGCTGTTGGAAGGTGTTGGGCTGTTGGAGGGTGTTGGCCTGTTGGAATGTGTTGGGCTGTTGGAGGGTGTTGGCCTGTTGGAAGGTGTTGGGCTGTTGGAGGGTGTTGGCCTGTTGGAAGGTGTTGGCCTGTTGGAAGGTGTTGGGCTGTTGGAAGGTGTTGGCCTGTTGGAAGGTGTTGGGCTGTTGGAAGGTGTTGGCCTGTTGGAGGGTTTTGGCCTGTTGGAGGGTATTGACCTGTTGGAAGGTGTTGGGCTGTTGGAAGGTGTTGGCCTGTTGGAAGGTGTTGGGCTGTTGGAAGGTGTTGGCCTGTTGGAGGGTGTTGGGCTGTTGGAGGGTTTTGGCCTGTTGGAAGGTGTTGGCCTGTTGGAGGGTTTTGGCCTGTTGGAGGGTATTGACCTGTTGGAAGGTGTTGGGCTGTTGGAAGGTGTTGGCCTGTTGGAAGGTGTTGGGCTGTTGGAGGGTGTTGGCCTGTTGGAAGGTGTTGGCCTGTTGGAAGGTGTTGGGCTGTTGGAAGGTGTTGGCCTGTTGGAAGGTGTTGGGCTGTTGGAAGGTGTTGGCCTGTTGGAGGGTTTTGGCCTGTTGGAGGGTGTTGACCTGTTGGAAGGTGTTGGCCTGTTGAGAGGTGTTGGGCTGTTGGAGGGTTTTGGCCTGTTGGAGGGTATTGGCCTGTTGGAGGGTTTTAACCTGTTAAATTCTGAGCATGGTGCGTGGAAGAACTGACCGGGGCAGGATGCGGTGAGTTGGGATGGAGACGGTCAGCTTCTGTTTGTGTCGAGCTTGGTCGAACAGACCGGCCAGACTGTGGCAGTACAGCTGAGAGGCTTTACCTACAGACAGGACTCAGTTCAGTTAACACAAACAAATGATTCATTAAAACTGAAAGAAAAGTTAATTTCCCCTTTTCACTGTGCTCATGATGTTTTTCTTTTACACTTTCATTTTGATCTTTTTCCCCTGAAGATTGTATATATGTTTGTGTGACTGACCTGAGATGGAGATCAGAGTGTTGTTCATCACATAAACCCAGGTACACCTGCGGGGAAACAACTGCAGACACAAAACTCTGTATCACTGATTTATTCTGCAGAAAGTCCAGCACTCAACCTCAGATCCTGAACTAAACCATGCTGGGGTCTAGTTGAGATCTTGAATCTGGTGTCAAAACTCTGAACAGTCCTCCTTATGAAACCTACTGAATCTCTGTTACTGTTTTATACAATACTGTGTATTTCTGCATAAAAGGTGTGTCTGTGTCAGCTAACATCTTTATATTTTATTGTTTGTCTTTGTTTTTAGAGTCCAAACCCAAGCAGTGTTGGAACCCTCTTGTTTATATTATTATCTTCCCACCAATAAGATTGGTTGTGCTGTCTGAGGTCAACCAGAAGTTCCTCTCCTGTTCCTTTTACTTTAATACATTTTTATTTTTACCTTAAAGGGTTCAAATCTATTGCAGAGAAAAAGCACCTAAACTACTCAATTCTCTCTTTTAATTCTTGTGGGGTGCTAAAGGATTTATTGTGGTTTTAGTGCCAACTAGGTCTCCACGACCCCTGTACTCCAAGTCCAAAATTGGAATCAGAATCGGAACTGAGTTTATTGCCAAGTAGGTTTTCATATACAAGGAATTTGCTGTGGTGTATTGGTTCGTAACAAGTACAGACAATTACAGACAAGTACAGACAAGACAAGTAGTGCAAGATGCAAGGGTATGCATAAATATAGTAATTTAAAGTACTACAGTACTAGTGCTAAGTAGTAGTAAGTATAATTAACAGTACAGAATATGAAAAAAAAATCTTACTAATTATGTGCAAAATATTTTTTGTAGATGATAATGAATAAATTAATAAAACTAAAACTGTGAGGAATGTGCAAAATATTGAATGTGTACGGTTTAAGTATAAACTGTAGTCCACAAGTGTGCGTTAATGTAACACATTACACCAGGGGTCTGTGCGTTAATGTAACAGATGGAGCAGATCAGTCTCAGCCTCTCCTGCAGATGATCCAGATGATCTTCACTCACAAACTGCAGATAAATGTGAGTCCTGCAGTTGTCTTACATGTCGGCCATTTGTTTTGATTTGTTAAACGTGTAAAAATTTACACCAGAGAAAATGATCACAGCCTGCAGAAACAGGTTCTAGGTGGACCTGGATCAGCTGATCGGGTGGACCAGGTGGACCAGATGTTTTAAAGTGTTTCCTGTGTCTCACCTGTTCCATACAGTTTTCATGCAGCTCGTTCAGGTTCAGAGTGTAAATCCCCTCCTCAGCTCCGAAGATCAAATACTGATCTGAGGTCAGAAACACAACCACACTGAGAAATACTACAATACTGACACAAACATCCCATACTGACATATAGTCATTAGAAAGAGAAATACTGGATGAATGATCAATAAACAAACTGAACTGAACTCTGAAGTCACAGGAAGAGGAAACAGTCAGCCTGAGACAAGTTTCCATGACATTACATTGTTTTGCTGAACGTCGAACACAAACACCACAATAGAGCAGCAGCTTTGGGTCTGACCAGGAGCCTTTGTTTCATATCACACCGCTCTATGTCTCCATGTTACGTCAAGTCAACCTTTTATACTGTAGTGAACCTGCAGCAACCTTTAACAACCTGTAGCAACCTTTAACAACCTGTAGCAACCTTTAACAACCTGTAGCAACCTTTAACAACCTGTAGCAACCATAACTCTACCTGTAGCAACCTGTACTCAACCTGTACAAACCTGTACTCTACCGGTACTCTACCTGTACTCTACATGTACTCTACATGTACTCTACCTGTACTCTACCTGTACTCTACCTGTACTCTACATTTACACTACCAGTACTCTACATTTATACTACCTGTAGTCTACCTGTAGCAACCTGTACTCTACGTGTACTTTACATGTACTCTACAGGTACTCTACCTGTACACAACCTGTACTCTATGTGTACTTTACCTGTACTCAACCTGTACTCAACCTGTAGCAACCTGTACTCTACATGTACTCTACCTGTACACAACCTGTACTCTACATTTACACTACCAGTACTCTACATTTATACTACCTGTAGTCTACCTGTAGCAACCTGTACTCTACGTGTACTTTACATGTACTCTACAGGTACTCTACCTGTACACAACCTGTACTCTATGTGTACTTTACCTGTACTCAACCTGTACTCAACCTGTACTCTACCTGTACACAACCTGTACTCTACATGTACTCTACCTGTACACAACCTGTACTCTACATGTACTCTACCTGTACACAACCTGTACTCTACATGTACTCTACCTGTACACAACCTGTACTCTACATGTACTCTACCTGTACACTCTACCGGTACACTACCTGTACTCAACCTGTACTCAACCTGTAGCAACCTGTACTCTACATGTACTCTACATGTACTCTACCGGTACACTACCTGTACTCTACATGTACTCTACCTGTACACAACCTGTACTCTACATGTACTCTACCTGTACACTCTACCGGTACACTACCTGTACTCAACCTGTACTCAACCTGTAGCAACCTGTACTCTACATGTACTCTACATGTACTCTACCTGTACACAACCTGTACTCTACATGTACTCTACCTGTACACAACCTGTACTCTACATGTACTCTACCTGTACACTCTACCGGTACACTACCTGTACTCAACCTGTACTCAACCTGTACTCAACCTGTACTCAACCTGTAGCAACCTGTACTCTACATGTACTCTACCTGTACACAACCTGTACTCTACATTTACACTACCTGTACTCTACCTGTAGCAACCTGTACTGTACCTCTACACTACCTGTACTCTACCTGTAGCAACCTGTATTCCACATGTACTTTACATGTACACAACCTGTATTCTACCTGTACTTTACCTGTACACCACTTGTACTCTACCTGTACTCTACCTGTACACAACCTGTACGTGATTCCTGTGGGTGTATCATCAGCTCATTTTCCGTCTGTTCTGTACAGTGATGTTGACTGCTTCATGGTGTTGGTACTTGTGCTCTTTATAACCAACAACTGTTTGTTATCTGGTCGTCTCTCAGTCCAAACACGCTGTTATTCCACCACTTCTCAAAAGCTCAAACTTGGCCGTCTCCTTCTTATAGCCAACATTTTGGAATAGGTGGTTGCTAAGCAATTCACAACTGCAATAGCAATTTTTTTGTTTTATATTAAAAATGAAAATGATATGGCCCCACCGGTATGCCGGATTAGCATTGCAGTGCTGGGTGTGAACAAACCTCTGGTGTCGGGGCTGATCCAGGAGGCAGCAGAGTGAATCTTCAGAGGACAGCCGTTAAAAACCTTGGAGAAACAAGCTCCCATCTGCCAAACACGAAGCAGAAGTTAACTATGTGTGTCCCTCACACGGTTTGCTTTGGTGTCCAGTTTATTAGGTACAGCTATCTGAAGCTACATCAGTCCAACCCAGCAGGAGGGGAGAAGCTCTTCTCTGTATCAGATAGGTGGAGGTCACACTGTTTATTATTCACCATCACTGCAGTTTTGTTCACTCTGTGTACAAATGACACGGGTGACTCTTCAGATAAATGCAGAGAAGACTAAGGAAATCCTCCGGCTGCCTGACGTCCATCTTTAACTCTGACACTGTTGTTGGGTTTGTTTGACAGTTACCACGGACACCAGAGGGATTAAAAAGGATACTACAAAGCTACCTACATCCTCCTTCATGAAGTCATAATCACATATGGGATCATGTTGGACTGTATTGAGTTACACTGACAGGTGTTTCTATTATTTTGTCCACCAAAACCTCCAGAAAACCACTGACACAAAGATAACCTTATAAGTTTCAGCAGCGGTTCCAAATCACTTCGTCCGCTCACAATGGTGATCATCAATTCAGTGTTCAAGAAAAATGTTAAAGATTTCATCTTTAATAGTTCTAAAGCAGACATTTTATAATGAACTTTGGGAAGTTGTGATTAACAATCTTTATATTTTCTTACATTTTAAGGACCAAACATTTAATCGATTCTCAATAGTTAATAAAATATTTGGCAGATTGATTGACGGTGAAAATAATTGTTATTTTCAGCAATTTTTAACCTGGAAATACAGTAATTTACCGTGTATATGATGCTTTTAAATAAAGCATTGACATGTCTGTGAGTGTGTGTAGGTGTGTGTATGTGTGTGTCTGAGGACTTACGTGGACTTTAGGTGTGGGTGGGAGTCCGTTACTGACAGGTTTCTGATGAATAAACAAACACTGACATCAGTATGAAATCTCTCTGTGTTGCTTCCTGTTTTATGATCAACAAATTAATTATCAAGCATTAATAACAATGCACATATATATATGATTGTATGTATGTATATATACACACACATTTATCTTTACATCTTTAACACACTATGCAGGAGTTGTTATTATTATAGTAGGACAGACAATAAAAGAAACGTACAACATGGAGTCTCAGGTGAAAGAAACACTCATAATTTTTATTCTCTGAACTAGAAGCCATCAGCTCTTCGATCCTGTCGTGTTTTAAGCCCCACATCGATACACCTGATCAAATACTCCAATCATCTTCACAAGAATAAAGTTGACGGATGTGATTGACTGTGCTGCTCGTTTTCATCTGCAGGGCGCAGCAGAGGGGCGGAGGCCCCTCACACAGGAGCCAGCTAGTTTTACTTACTGGACGACCTTTCCTGTTGTGGACAGCAGGAGGTGCTGAAGACTGTGGAGCAGAGGATGACGGGTCGACTCCTAGAAGCGGGGGGGAGGAGAGGGAGGGAGAGAGAAAGAGAGAAAGAGAGAGAGAGAGAGAGAGATACCTTTTAGCATAAAGGTCTGTTCCTGAAATGAATTGAAGGGGGGGGGGGGCTATGATAATAAATGTGCTGTGAAAATGGAAACAGATTTCTTCCCCCAAAGTAGAGAGGTGGCCATTAATGATCTCAGAGACAAAGGAAGAAGAACTTCCTATGCTATAAAAAAGTCTTCAAACGTAAATATACCTGTTAGAATCTGGATCAAATATTCTGATCTATAATCCAACCAGTTTTACTGTACGGTGGTGAAGTTTGGGCTCCTCGTCAATCAACACTTTGAACAATGGGACAAACCCCCGATTGAAACCCTGCACACTGAGAGTCCACAGGAACACCCCCAACAATGGATGCCGAGCCGAACTGGGCCAGTTTCCCCTTTTAATTAGGACAGAAAAAAGAGCATCAAACTGTACAATCAGCTAAAAGCCAACGAGCCCAACTCCTCCCATCACAAAACTCTTCACTGCCAAGAGGAGGACACAGAGAGGAGGCCCCTCAGCCAGCTGGTGCTGAGGGGCCTCCTCTAACAGCACAAGGCCTCAGGACAGTCCTCACACAGTCCGGCCCAACCACACTACAGCTACAGAAAAACACAACTACAGCAACTACTGGACAAACTTCAGGGCTATCTGGCTCTAACCAGACAGCACATGGTGGCAGACTATCTGTCCACCGGGACTGAGGACAAACTGAGACAGACTTTGACTCTGTACAGACTCAGTGATCCCAGCCGGGCCACAGAGAGACGAGTCCTGCTGCCAGGAGCACACACAGAGACATCAGGACACGTCTCAGATATGTGACAGCAGCTGACAGCCTGAGAGATGAGCAGCACAACAACACAGGACAGCTGCAGTCGTCCTCACAGTCACCTGACTTTCACTTCTCTGCTGAAACTTCTTCTGCTCTTTACACTTGATACTGGGGATTGTGTATCAATATATTACTGTTATGAAAGAGGTGTAGAAGAGGTGCAGTGGGTATGAAAGAGGTTTAGAGGAGGTGCAGTGGGTATGAAAGAGGTTTAGAGGAGGTGCAGTGGGTATGAAACAGGTGTAGAGAAGGTGCAGTGGGTATGAAAGAGGTTTAGAGGAGGTGTAGTGGGTATGAAAGAGGTTTAGAGGAGGTGCAGTGGGTATGAAACAGGTGTAGAGGAGGTGCAACGGAGGTAAATGTTTCTCCGGCATGATGAAACCATCATACAGGTTTATATTTCTGTCCCTAAATACTACAATACCCATGAGCCTCAGCTGCTGTTTCTGAAGGTTAGCAGGAGTCACAATACAACCAGACAGACGTTCAGGTGGTTCTAAAGGTTCCAGCAGGTTCTGTGGGTCCGACTGTTGAACTCACCCAGGTTGCTGAGTCTGTGGGGGAGCAGTTTGGGGGGTGGAGGTCTGGGGGGACCCTGGGTGGCTGAGCGGGGGGGGCTTTCTGACAGAGGACGATGTTTTTTAGTAGACTGGTAATGGTCACCATGGTGATCATCATCAGGGGGTGGGGGTCCATCCTGAATGGAGGTGGGGGGGGCAGAGATATGAGATGTTGAGACAGACAGACAGGCAGACAGACAGGCAGAGAGACAGACAGAGAGGCAGAGAGACAGACAGGCAGACAGGACAGGTGATAGGACACACCTGAGGGGGAGGAGCTTCAGGAGGAGGGCTGGGCCACTGAGTCAAGTCTTTTACCCTGAAAGAGACACAGAGAGGGAGGAACTTCCTGTGTGGCACCAAAACGAGACTGAAACACAACTATGATTGAATCTGAATCCTGAATCTGATTGGGTTTAAACTGAACAGTGTGCCGGTAAGTGAAGTCATAAATATGTGTAATCACCTTCTGTTATAGCCTGGCATTGCCAGACTAATTCGCAAATGCGTTATAGTCTGGAAGCTCTCAGTTCATATTTGATTTCCAAGGGGATTTATTGACGGGCGGAAACAACCAATCAGAGCGATGACACGTCGTCCTGTCGGCAAACACTTCGGCAAACACATACTTCTTATCAACATAAAGTTTAAGTGCAGTTGTTTGTTCTTTTAGAGAAGATTTACTGTTTAATACTGCCGCTGTAGCCGACCATTGATTTGGCAGTGCCATCGTGGATATTTACAAATATGCCTGAACGGCGCTCCTCTCTGTCAGTCATTGTATTAAACCCGCCTCATACTAGAAAACGCTTGTGATTGGTTAGCCCGAGAAATTGGCAGAGAAGTCAGTGTGAATGGGAGAGGGGCCAGACGGATCTGCCAGAGCAAATAAAACATGAGCTGCAGATTTCTGTTAGCTGTGACGGCTGAAACTCACCAAATGTAGTAAAAGTAAATACAAATAATATTTTTGTTTAAATAATTAAAATGGAGTAAAAACAGAAAGATAAAACTTCAATCAGTTGATAAAATAAAGTAAAATGTATCTATTCCCGTTTTCCAGATGCAAAACAACTTTTCCTTATGGTAATATGATAATCAGAGGGACGTGTCCATGTACTGGCAGGGCAGGCATGGTCCAAGGAGACAACCAACTGAAAGTTCCCTATAAGCCACACTGAACATTAATCCCTGCAGGGTTTCACAGTCTTTACTTACTAAAATAATACTAATCACAGCTGCAAGCAGCGATGTACCTGTACCTGTAAAAACACCTGTACAGGTACATCATTGGTTCCATTACACTCACTGCTTTGTGTCGCTCTTGTCTCCATTATCATTGTCATGGTGACCTGCAGCATCAGTGACACCTGATTGGTCAGCTTCATCCACTCTTTTCACACAGCCACCATCTTCATCAGTCTCATCTTCATCCTCACCTGCAGCCTCATCATCCAGGTGAGTTTCATGACCCCTGGAGGTAAAACATATTTCGGCTGAGTGTTGAGGAAACATACATCTGTGGTAAAAACTCTGAGAAAGTGAACCTTTGAGTTTAGAAGTTTCATCACTGATATTTATTAACTGTATGATGTCACCCCTGTCTGTGCAAGGAGGGGGCTGACTTCACCCGCTGACCTCACCTGCTGGCTTCACCTGCCGGCTGACCTGACCTGGTGACCTCACCTGCCTGCTGACCTCACCTGGTGACCTCACCTGCTGACTTCACCTGCTGACTTCACCTGCTGACTTCACCTGTTGACTTCACCTGCCTGCTGACCTCACCTGCTGACCTCACCTGGTGACCTCACCTGCCTGCTGACCTGACCTGGTGACCTCACCTGCCTGCTGACCTCACCTGCTGACCTCACCTGCTGACCTCACCTGCCTGCTGACCTCACCTGCCTACTGACCTCACCTGCTGACTTCACCTGACCTGCTGACCTGACCTGGTGACCTCACCTGCCTGCTGATCTCACCTGCTGACCTCACCTGCCTGCTGACTTCACCTGCTGACCTCACCTGCCTGCTGACCTCACCTGCTGACCTCACCTGTCTGCTGACTTCACCTGTTGACTTCACCTGCCTGCTGACCTGACCTGGTGACCTCACCTGCCTGCTGACCTCACCTGCTGACCTCACCTGCTGGCTTCACCTGCCGGCTGACCTCACCTGCTGACCGTCACCTGCCTGCCAACCTCACCTGCTGACCTCACCTGCCTGCTGACTTCACCTGCCTGCTGACCTCACCTGCTGACCTCACCTGCTGACCTCACCTGCTGGCTTCACCTGCTGGCTTCACCTGCCGGCTGACCTCACTTGCTGACTTCACCTGCCTGCTGACCTCACCTGCTGACCTCACCTGCCTGCCGACCTCACCTGCTGACCTCACCTGCCTGCTGATTTCACCTGCTGACCTCACCTGCCTGCCAACCTCACCTGCTGACCTCACCTGCCTGCTGACTTCACCTGCTGACCTCACCTGCTGACCTCACCTGCTGGCTTCACCTGCCGGCTGACCTCACCTGCTGACCTCACCTGCTGACCTGACCTGCCTGCTGACCTGACCTGCTGACCTGCTGACCTCACCTGCCTGCCGACCTCACCTGCTGACCTCACCTGCCTGCTGATTTCACCTGCTGACCTCACCTGCCTGCCAACCTCACCTGCTGACCTCACCTGCCTGCTGACTTCACCTGCTGACCTCACCTGCTGACCTCACCTGCTGGCTTCACCTGCCGGCTGACCTCACCTGCTGACCTCACCTGCTGACCTGACCTGCCTGCTGACCTGACCTGCTGACCTCACATCAACCTGTTTAAATCTCAGTTTATTTCTGATTTTAAACCTGTTTAGAAGCAGTTTGTTGTGTGAGCAAGAGTTGACATGAGCCACACTGTGACCCTCAGTGAGGAGGTCGGGGTCAGAGGTCAGAACATTCAGAGCGTAGAAGAAGAAAACGTGGTGGTGACCTGATCTTGGGACAATCAGTGGAAATGTCAGCCGTCCATTTAAAACCATCCAGAGCTGCATTTTCTTCACGTTAGCAAACATTCCAAAGTGCTCAAATAGCATCTTTAAATTTTCATCAGCTCTACCTCTGGTCTGTGTGCACCCCCTCCTCCACCCGCCTCCTCCACCCCCCTCTGAGAGGAGCCATAAATTATTCAGACAGAGCTGAGGTCGACACTCAAACACACTGATGGAGGAGAAACACACTGCAGCTCTCAGCACTCAGCTTCATCTTCACATTAGATCTGAATAAGGTGAATCATGTGTGTTCATGTGTGTTCATGTGTGTTCATGTGTGTTCAGGTGTGTTCATGTGTGTTCAGATGTGTTCATGTGTGTTCATGTGTGTTCAGGTGCGTTCATGTGTGTTCATGTGTGTTCAGATGTGTTCATGTGTGTTCATGTGTGTTCAGGTGTGTTCAGGTGTGTTCAGGTGTGTTCATGTGTGTTCAGGTGTGTTCAGGTGTGTTCAGGTGTGTTCATGTGTGTTCAGGTGTGTTCAGGTGTGTTCATGTGTGTTCATGTGTGTTCAGGAGTGATCATGTGTGTTCAGGTGTGTTCATGTGTGATCATGTGTGTTCATGTGTGTTCAGGTGTGTTCATGTGTGATCATGTGTGTTCATGTGTGTTCAGGTGTGTTCAGGAGTGATCATGTGTGTTCAGGTGTGTTCAGGTGTGTTCAGGAGTGATCATGTGTGTTCAGGTGTGTTCAGGTGTGATCATGTATGTATCAGTTCACAACAACATGCAGCACCAGGACCCTCAGGGGAAAGTAATCGATCCTCGTCCTGTCTGAACACCTCCACATATGAAGGTTTGTTTCATGGAATTTATTGATCTTTATTTATTGGTTCGATAGAGGCCTGATGCTTCATGGTTTGTTAAAGGTCCTCTGAACTAATCCTGATCCTGTTCTCACCTGTTTGGACTGAGGATAGATCCTGCTGATGCAGCAGCGTCTTCATCCTCCATCTGCAGCTCCTGCAGGAGACATCAGGCAGCAGATACAGGTTTAGTTTTGGGGGGGTCTGACTGTTTAACTTGACATGAGTTATTGTTTTCAGCCCATCTGCTGATAAACTGATAAACCCCCCCCCCCCCCCCCCCACACACACACACTTCTGCTTCATCCTCAGAAAAGCCTGCTGTACTCCAGTTAGGCAGCTTCATCAGAGCAGATGTGGAGGCAGCTGATTGGTCAGCAGAGCGTTGGTGCTGACTCAGCAACTTCCAACTCTGAAAATCCCAACGGACCAAAACACTGCTGCACTGCTCTAACTCACTTTACCTCCACATCTTCATCTGTACCACAGTCTACCTCTCTACAGCACTGCAGCTCACACACACAGACACACAGACAAATGATTTTCACAGCTTGTTATTATAAACTAGATTGTAACTTTATACTGTATAACTATAAAGACGGAGACAGACTGAAACACACAGAGAAAGACTGAAAAAAAACAGACAGTTGGAGACAGACTGAAACAGACTGAGACAGACTGAAACAGATGGAGACAGACTGAGACAGACTGAAACAGACTGAGACTGACTGAGACAGTTGGAGACAGACTGAAACAGACTGAAACAGCTGGAGACAGACTGATATAGACTGAAACAGACTGAGACAGTTGGAGACAGTTGGAGACAGACTGAGACAGTTGGAGACAGACTGAAAAAAGACTGAAACAGACTGAGACAGACTGAGACAGATGGAGACAGACTGAGACAGTTGGAGACAGACTGAGACAGATGGAGACAGACTGAAACAGACTGAGGCAGACTGAGACAGACTGAAACAGACTGAGACTGACTGAGACAGTTGGAGACAGACTGAAACAGATGGAGACAGACTGAAACAGACTGAGACTGACTGAGACAGATAGAGACAGACTGAGACAGTTGGAGACAGTTGGAGACAGACTGAGACTGACTGAAACAGACTGAAACAGTTGGAGACAGACTGAAACAGACTGAGACAGACTGAAACAGCTGGAGACAGACTGAAACAGCTGGAGACAGACTGAAACAGATGGAGACAGACTGAAACAGATGGAGACAGACTGAAACAGACTGAGACAGTTGGAGACAGACTGAGACAGTTGGAGACAGACTGAGACAGTTGGAGACAGACTGAAAAAAGACTGAAACAGACTGAGACAGACAGACAGATGGAGACAGACTGAGACAGTTGGAGACAGACTGAAACAGACTGAAACAGACTGAGACTGACTGAGACAGTTGGAGACAGACTGAAACAGACTGAGACAGACTGAAACAGACTGAGACTGACTGAGACAGTTGGAGACAGACTGAAACAGACTGAGACAGATAGAGACAGACTGAGACAGACTGAAACAGATGGAGACAGACTGAAACAGACTGAGACAGATAGAGACAGATAGAGACAGACTGAGACAGACTGAGACAGTTGGAGACAGACTGAGACTGACTGAAACAGACTGAAACAGTTGGAGACAGACTGAAACAGACTGAGACAGACTGAAACAGCTGGAGACAGACTGAAACAGATGGAGACAGACTGAAACAGATGGAGACAGACTGAAACAGACTGAGACAGTTGGAGACAGACTGAGACAGTTGGAGACAGACTGAAAAAAGACTGAAACAGACTGAGACAGACAGACAGATGGAGACAGACTGAGACAGTTGGAGACAGACTGAAACAGACTGAAACAGACTGAGACTGACTGAGACAGTTGGAGACAGACTGAAACAGACTGAAACAGCTGGAGACAGACTGATATAGACTGAAACAGACTGAGACAGTTGGAGACAGACTGAGACAGTTGGAGACAGACTGAAAAAAGACTGAAACAGACTGAGACAGACTGAGACAGATGGAGACAGACTGAGACAGTTGGAGACAGACTGAGACAGATGGAGACAGATGGAGACAGACTGAAACAGACTGAGGCAGACTGAGACAGACTGAAACAGACTGAGACTGACTGAGACAGTTGGAGACAGACTGAAACAGACTGAAACAGATGGAGACAGACTGAAACAGACTGAAACAGACTGAGACTGACTGAGACAGATAGAGACAGACTGAGACAGACTGAGACAGTTGGAGACAGTTGGAGACAGACTGAGACTGACTGAAACAGACTGAAACAGTTGGAGACAGACTGAAACAGACTGAGACAGACTGAAACAGCTGGAGACAGACTGAAACAGATGGAGACAGACTGAAACAGCTGGAGACAGACTGAAATAGACTGAAACAGACTGAGACAGACTGAAACAGATGGAGACAGACTGAAACAGATGGAGACAGACTGAAACAGATGGAGACAGACTGAGACAGACTGAGACAGACTGAGACAGATGGAGACAGACTGAGACAGACTGAAACAGATGGAGACAGACTGAAACAGACTGAGACTGACTGAGACAGATAGAGACAGACTGAGACAGACTGAGACAGACTGAGACAGACTGAGACTGACTGAAACAGACTGAAACAGTTGGAGACAGACTGAAACAGCTGGAGACAGACTGAGACAGTTGGAGACAGACTGAAACAGATGGAGACAGACTGAGACAGTTGGAGACAGACTGAGACAGATGGAGACAGACTGAAACAGACTGAGGCAGACTGAGACAGACTGAAACAGACTGAGACTGACTGAGACAGATAGAGACAGACTGAGACAGACTGAGACAGTTGGAGACAGACTGAGACTGACTGAAACAGACTGAAACAGTTGGAGACAGACTGAAACAGACTGAGACAGACTGAAACAGCTGGAGACAGACTGAAACAGCTGGAGAAAGACTGAAACAGATGGAGACAGACTGAAACAGATGGAGACAGACTGAAACAGATGGAGACAGACTGAAACAGACTGAGACAGTTGGAGACAGACTGAGACAGTTGGAGACAGACTGAAAAAAGACTGAAACAGACTGAGACAGACAGACAGATGGAGACAGACTGAGACAGTTGGAGACAGACTGAAACAGACTGAAACAGACTGAGACTGACTGAGACAGTTGGAGACAGACTGAAACAGACTGAGACAGACTGAAACAGACTGAGACTGACTGAGACAGTTGGAGACAGACTGAAACAGACTGAGACAGATAGAGACAGACTGAGACAGACTGAGACAGTTGGAGACAGACTGAGACTGACTGAAACAGACTGAAACAGCTGGAGACAGACTGAAACAGATGGAGACAGACTGAAACAGACTGAAACAGACTGAAACAGACTGAAACAGCTGGAGACAGACTGAAACAAACTGAGACAGACTGAAACAGCTGGAGACAGACTGAAACAGATGGAGACAGACTGAAACAGACTGAAACAGACTGAGACAGACTGAAACAGCTGGAGACAGACTGAAACAGACTGAAACAGACTGAAACAGCTGGAGACAGACTGAAACAGACTGAGACAGACTGAAACAGCTGGAGACAGACTGAAACAGATGGAGACAGACTGAAACAGACTGAAACAGACTGAAACAGACTGAAACAGCTGGAGACAGACTGAAACAAACTGAGACAGACTGAAACAGCTGGAGACAGACTGAAACAGATGGAGACAGACTGAAACAGACTGAAACAGACTGAGACAGACTGAAACAGCTGGAGACAGACTGAAACAGACTGAAACAGACTGAAACAGACTGAAACAGCTGGAGACAGACTGAAACAGACTGAGACAGACTGAAACAGCTGGAGACAGACTGAAACAGATGGAGACAGACTGAAACAGACTGAAACAGCTGGAGACAGACTGAGACAGACTGAGACAGATGGAGACAGACTGAAACAGACTGAGACAGACTGAGACAGATGGAGACAGACTGAAACAGACTGAGACAGACTGAGACAGTTGGAGACAGATTGAAACAGACTGAGACAGACTGAGACAGTTGGAGACAGACTGAGACAGTTGGAGACAGATTGAAACAGTGACCAGTAAAGTCCGTGTCCGTCTGTTTCGGTCTAGGTTCACTACATACAAACTAATGAAAACACTTGCACACCTCTGAAATGCTGATTGGACATAATCACAGACTAATGAAGACCAACCAGGTATTGCAGAGCAGGAAGTGATATCATCCAGGTGACATAGAGACAGATGGTGAAGACAGGAGACATAATGAAGCAAAGAAGAAGAAAAACAATAACAATGGAAAAGGTGTGAGTGTGAGTTAGCATGTCTTACAGTCCAACTGCTTGAGATTTCACGTCTTTGCTCAACAGACTCAATCACAACAAGTGATTAATAAGAGGTGGAGCGAAATAAGAGGGTCAGGGTTCGGGTAAATACCAGGTGGGATCTTGCGGTGTAGTAGAGCTCCTCCTCACAGTCCAGGAAACGATCCGAGTCGGACTGTAAAGACGAGAGGAAAACCATGACAGTCGGACAGAAGATGGTTTGAGCCCAGATGTTTGCAGCTGTACAGGTTAATACAGGAATATCCACCTGGTGTTACCATGTGACTTGAATGATGTCATCTGATCCCAGGTGTTCACATTCACACCTGGTGTTAATCAGCGCCTTCGTTATCTCCATCCTGCTGCTCTATAGTTGGATTTAAATATGTAAATGAGGTGGGTGGGGCTAGTTTAGTTAATTTATACATCACTTCCTGTGAAGGAAGACTTGCTAGCTGCTGCTACTTCCTGTCGTTTCTGATTGACAGGTTGAGTCAGCAGGAAGAGGCAGAGTCAGGTGACCTTTGAACTGGCTGATGTTTGTCTTCAGAATGAGGTCACGTTGTACAGGTGTCATTTACACCTGCTGAGATCTGATCACAGATCAGACAGACCTCCTCCAGATGTGGTCAGGGTCTGATCCCAATGTGATGTGCTGCGTTTACATCTGCAGTAACACACCTGTTGTTCCTGATCCAGATCACATGTCGGGTGCTAATCAACATGCTAAACGTTAACGACTCTGACCAGAGCTGAACATGACTCACGATTATTAATATGAATATTTTCATCAATACAATTATTATTACTGTTAAATATGCATGGGAGAGAGTATGTATATATTGTGAACGTGTGTGTGTGTGTGTGTACGTCAGACTGAGAGTATAGCTGTACAAACGTGTGTGTGTATGTGTGTGTACGTGTGTGTGTATGTGTGTACGTGTGTGTGTGTGTGTGTGTGTGTCTGTGTGAGTGTGTGTCTGTGTGTGTGTGTGTACGTATGTGTGTACGTGTGTGTATGTGTGTGTATGTGTGTGTGTGTGTACATGTGTGTGTTTACCTCTTCATGATGAGCTTCAGTCTCTTTCCTCAGAGGAGGATCAAACTTCAGCTGATCAACTGAAAGAAAAAGACCATAAAGCTTTATCATCTTCGTCAGACAGACAGACAGACAGACAGACAGACAGACAGACAGACAGGTCAACTCACAGTTGATCTCAGACAGAGTTTTTCCTTCTCTGGTGTTTCCAGACGGGATCCTCTGAGGGACAGACACAACCTGCAGACACAGAGAATTTAAACCTACAACGCAAAATATTCAAATAAGAAACATTTATTTCAACAAGTTCAACTCTGTCATTTCAGATTTCAAAGAGCTCTGAAAATTAACTCGCCAGACTAATTTGCAAATGCAAATGCATATTAGTCTGGAAGCTCTCAGTTCATTTTTGATTTCCAAGGTGCGTTAACGACGGTCGGAGACAACCAATCAGAGTGATGACACGCCGTCCTGTCGGACAGTACGTCCTGTCAGAATTTCGGCAAACACATACTTCTTATCAACATATAGTTTAAGTGCAGTTGTTTGTTCTTCTTTTAGAGAAAATTTACCATGCAGGCTGTTTAATACTGCTGCTGTAGCCAGGCGGGAGGTACGGTAGAGCCATCTTGGATATTTACAAAGATACCTGAATGGTGCTCGTCTCTGTCAGTCATCGTATTAAACCCGCCTCATACTAGATAAACGCTTGTGATTGGTTAGCCAGAGAAATCGGCAGGGAAGTCAGCTTGAATGGGCGAGGGGCCAGACGGATCTGCCAGAGCAAATAAAACATGAGCTGTCGATTCGTCTGCTTCCCAGGGTAAAAATTAACAATACTCCGAGGAGAAAGAGACAGGGCAGACATGACCACACAAACACACACAAACATGCATAGGATATACTGTGTAATATATATACTAATGTATAATTTATATCAGTCTTAATGTTGTGCTAATGTACATATTACTATAGTTTTGGCTGTTAGACAGTATTTTTCTAGAATATTTACCGTTAGACAGTAAATAACGGTTAGTTATTTATTTATTTTAAGTAAACTTTAAAAAAAGTTTTGGCTGCAAGAGAGTATTGGCAGTTTAACAGTATTTTCTATAGAGAACTGGCTGTTAGACAGAATTTTTCCAGAGTATTGGCTGTAATCAACTCTGACAATTTCAGGTCCTTCTGTACAATATTCTGAGAAGAAGGGGCAGCGTATTTAAAAGCTTATTTTTTCCTATTCCTGTTCTTGCTCTGGGGACCAACTTCTATATAATGTTATGTTAGTACAGGCCATATTGATTTTGATTTTTACACATGTACATACACAGCCCAAGGAGAGATTTATTTATTTAAGCCAACCAACCAATATGAAAGTATGAGGACATACAGAGCTGGCCACTTAGCAGCAGAGTACAGTGGTGTACAATCCAGTATTAAAACGTAAAGCACAATGGTATACAGTACCCAACATCTTTAGGCACTGGTCAGGTGCATGCAGATTTGAATGTCTGTGTTGATCAATAATAATACCTAAATACTAAAATGTTGTGACCCCTTGAGCAGTTGATCTTACGAAGATTAGATGTTTTTGCCTTTTGAAAACAGCATGAATTTGGATTTGTCTGGATTTAATACCAACTTAAATTGAGTTAAAGTGGACTGAAAAACTTCAAAAGCAAACTGCAGAGGTTCAGGGGTTTGTACCACTGAAGGGTAAGTGCAATAAATAACTGTATCACCTGCATAACAATGGAATGCAGCATTTAATAAGTTATCATAAAGATGATTTACATGTATGGAGAACAGCCGTGGATTTCAAAGTCTTTTACAGGGCAGGCGGCCAACTCATTCGTGGTTACATTTCCAAATTAGGATTTTATAACTTTCACAAACTTCTTAGGATCATTTAAGTTACTATTGCTTTTAGAAAATAGAACTCAGGTTTAGCCTTTTGATGATAGAAGTAAAATTATTTAGGAGCAGTCTAAAAATCAGCTAGTCAGCCTGGGATTTGGATTTTCTGGTCTTAGCTCAGGCAACATGCTTTTCTTTAAGTAGACTGGACAGCTGAGGGGAAAACTAATGATTGTTTTGGCCTTTCAATCTAATTTTGCGGAAGGCAGCATGTTTATTTCTAATTTTAGTAAAAGCATCATGAAGTATTTCCAAGCCAGTTATACATCATTAATGAGAGAGATCTTGTTCCAGTCAACGTCCCACAAATTATGAAAAAAAGCTTGGGCAAAAAGCTCACAGAAATGCTTAACACAATGGTCACTTATATCATTTCACTTATATATTACGTTTCCATTTTAAAATGCTAATTTATTATCTGTAAAATACTTATTTATTATCTGTATATCTGTACTTATTACTTATTGCACTTCTGGTTGGATGCTAAACTGCATTTCGTACTTGTGCTTGTACATGTGTAATGACAATAAAGTTGAATCTAATCTAATCTAATCATTTGCAAAAATACTAATATCTGAATATTTATATGGAGCATTTCTAAAATCAATACGATAGGATTTCTCTGGACATTTAAGATTCAGACGTGTTGAGCTATTAATTATTTGTGTAAGATTAAATGAGTCACAGTTAGATAGATTTAAAATTTTCAGGGACAGAGGACAACCAGTACCAGTTAAAATCTCCAGCAAGGGGAATCTCATTTAAGTGTAAGGTTGATACTTTATTTTTCTAGAGCATTGGCTGTTTGACAATATTTTTCTGCAGTATTGGCTGTTTGACAGTATTTTTCTAGTGTATTGGCTGTTTGACAGTATTTTTCTAGTGTATTGGCTGTTTGACACTATTTTTCTAAAGTATTGGCTGTTTGACAGTATTTTTCTAGAGTATTGCCTCTTTGACAGTCTTTTTCTAGAGAGTACTGGACAGTATAGAAATTATTTATTCAGAGTGTCCTTGTCCTCTTAGCAGAGGACACTTCATGTGAAACAGTAGACTAACATATAAAGTGACAGCTGCAGATACTAAATGGAGTCTGAGTGATGCCTTCAGTCAGCTGATGGGATGAAAGCCATGTCAGAGTCATGGAGAGCAGAGACTGTTTATCTGTCAGCTGCAGGTTTTCACGTGTTATGTGTCTGTGATTAAAGTGAAATGTTTGGGAATTAAATGTGACGCTGGCTGCCATCATCAACACCACCACCACCACCATAATCATCATCAGCAGCAGCAGCAGAGTTACAGCTCTGAACTGTTTCTGCTCTTTTAAATCAATCTTTTAAACTGCTGTGGAATCAAAACATTTCATTCCCTGACCTGTGATCGGTTAAATCCCTGATAGCTTTTAAAAAACATCACTGATGTGTCAGTCATTTTATATGACAGTTTATGTTCTTAAATGTTTAATGATTTTCTGTCAGGATTTATTTTTTTCAGATTTTCCCTCTGAGTTTCATCTGAGCTGAATCTAAAACATGTTTCCTCCTCATAGTTTCATCAGAGTTTCATCAGATGCAGGATTTTAGATTAAAGGGACAGTCCGCCGCCTTGCAGGAGGACTTCCTGCTGATCACACAGACTCATCATCCAGGCACATGTTGAAATACACCTTTTAAATATATCTTCAACAGAAGAGAGTCAGAGGGCACCTTTCAGAAATAAAGTCTTCTATGACTCAGTTTTATTACTGAACACTTGGGAGACCAACTTCAAACCAAACTTCAAACACAAAACCCATCAAGATTCATTCAAATCAAACAGTGAAACAACAAACATGTCGCCCAGCATCAATAATCAGAAATAAAGTCGTTATTGCAGCACAGCTGTAACTAACAATTATATTATTTGTAATATTTATTAAGCTATTAAGTACTTTTTTCAATGAATAAATGATTCTTATTGCCTATAAAATTAAAAGAGTTATCAGAGCACTCAGTGTCTTCTTTCATTGATTAATTAATCAACCAACTGATAAATAGACTCATCAAGCAGCAGAACAGCAGTTACCTGACAGCAGGTGAAGCTGCAGACAGAAGAAGAAAGCACGCAAATTAATGTACAATCACAGGACACATGACGAGCGAGGCAGAACCAAAAAGGAAAATGTGATGAAATGTAACAAACCATGAAAGAAAAGGTTGGAACACATGGTGATTAGGGATCAAATCAGCGTTCACTAATCAGGTTTAAGATTCACTTTAATATCTAGAAAGTATACTGCTGATTTCATGTCAGGATATCTCACCTCTGCTGCTTAGATTTGGACCATTCTGGTTTTATCTGTCTCTCCCAAGAACAACTTCTTTATGGAGGAGACACACTGAAACACTGGAGGGCTGATTTAATGCATTTTGTTCTTTGCTGACTTATTTGGTTAGTCAAACACAAGTTCAGTCACAGTATTTGAACCGTTTCTCATTTCCTTTCCTCCCCAAAGCTGACCAACAGAAAATTAACAAACTGCAAAACCTGACGCTCACACTTATGAACACTGAAGGAAACAGCTGATGTAAAATCATCTGGTCTGAGATTCTAACCTGGATGAGGAACTCTTTATATTCAAACACAGTTTCATCCAGAACATTTCATTGACTTGATAGATCTGGACACCTTGGTCCTTTAGCCCCAGCCCCGTACCTCTGAGTCGGTCTCTTCGTCATCCAGGTAGTCCTGGTAGGACGTCTGATCTGGGTTACTGACTTTATCCAGCAGCTCGATGGCCAGAGTCCGACTGAGAGGCTGAGAGACAAACGGGTGCTGGGGGGGGGGGGCACAAAAACTTCTGTCAGTCCCCTTTAATCTGCAGTATTCGTTATGACTGGATCAACACGACACTGATGAAAAGGTAAACTCTTAATGTGGTTTATTCAGGAAGTAAGGGTCCAGCGTTGTGCTGGACTTTTGGAACCATTGTCATCATCATGGCACAGTTTTATTACCTGCAACAGTTTGTCAGCATCAGGTCGTTTTTTGGGGTTCTTGGTCAGAGTGATTTTCACAAACTGATGGAAGTTTCCAGTCCTGCAAAGACACAAACACAAAGACTGAACACTAAATACCTCCCTGAGGAAACTAACTCATCATTACAATTTTAAAAAAATCTTTTGTAAAAACAATTTCAACATATCAGTGATGGTGTGGTGTTTAGAAAAATAATTACTAGAAGAGCAGGCTAATATTAATTAGGGATGAGATGATCTAACCTATAAATACGATATAGCACATTCTATACTGTGTTTTTAGTTGAAAATAACCAACAAGGGACACCAGGGTGAGCTGATTTACTGTTCCACTGCTGTTTTATAGTTTCAGTGTTGATGATTTACTGTTCCAGTGCGGTTTTACTGTTCCAGTGGTGATAATTTACTGTTCCAGTGGTGATAATTTACTGTTCCAGTGTTGATGATTTACTGTTCCAGTGGTGTTTTACTGTTTCAGTGATGACTTACTGTTCCAGTGGTGATAATTTATTGTTCCAATACTGATAATTTACTGTTCCAGTGGTGTTTTACTGTTTCAGTGACGACTTACTGTTTCAGTGTTGATGATTTACTGTTCAAGTGCCAATTACTTTTCCAGTGGTGGTTTACTATTCTAGTGGTGATTTGCTGTTCAGGACAGCAAACAGTGGTGATGCTGCTGAGCGCCCCTCGTAGTGAGGTAGTAGTAGAGCGGCTCAGGTGTATGGTTTGACAAGATCCTGGATATGGGATGAGCCTGAGCCATTTGCAGCATGGTAGGCAGTTGCAGGGATTGGATGCTACTGGTAGCCGGTGCAGGGTGCAGAACGTCCTCCTGATGTTATGTATCTGCAGGGGCAGGTTGTTGCAGTGATGTTGGCAGCAAAGGACAGCTGGTCATCCAGTGTGACACCAGGTTCCTTCAGTCCAAGATGCTTTCCCTGGAAGTAAAAGCAGCTCAGTCTTGTCCATGTTGAGCCTCAGGTGGTGTGCAGACATCCACTGAGAGATGTCAGCCAGACACACAGAGATTCATGCTGCCACCTCGATTTTAGGACGAGGAAAACACAGACTCCAGTGGTGATTTACTGTTCCAGCAGTGATGTCCGGTGATTAACTGTTTTAATGCAGAGATTTTGAAGCTGACTCTACTGGGATGTAAAGTTCCAGTCCGTCTAAAATCACCATCAGTCTGCTACTCACGTCGCTGCTCTGCTATCTTTAGCTCCAGCTGACATTCAAAGAGAATATTCTCTTTATTAGCATTAACAGCACCTGGTTGGCTGATGTTAATAATTCAGCAGCTGCTTGATTGGATGCATAAATATCAGATCACTGTTTCCATGCTAAGATAGATAATAGATGGCTAGGTAGATACTCACCACTTCACCTTGTCTTTCAGTTTGGGTGGCTGAAAGTTACTTTTGCTCATCAGCAGCAAAGCTCTGAGAGAGAGAAATAAATAATCAGTCATTCTGTTAGGAGCAGGGGGTAGAAGTCAGAGCTCGTTAAAATTCCTGATCAGTGGAGTCCTCCTGTCTCTAGTCAGCTGTTACCCAGCAGCCCTTTTTCCTGTCTACAGTAGCAGCATATTATATACGGTACACATATACAGTACATTATTAATTCTGTTCACGTGTATCTTATATACTGTATGTCTGTTTCTCTGAAGATGTCCACTCTTCTACTGCTGCTCTGAATACATCACATGGATATAAATTGTTTATATATATAATAGATATAAATCATTTGTGTGTTTTTTATTATTGAGTTTTGTGTATTTTAAAGGTCCGTATAGGGACGAACATTGCATTCTAACCCTATATACACACTAACACGTAGTAACACACACAGAAACACAGTAACACAGTAACACATACAGCAACACACACAGTAACACATACAGTAACATACACAGAAACACACACAGTAACACAGTAACACACACAGTAACACACAAAGAAACACACACAGTAACACAGTAACACACACAGAAACACAGTAACACAGTAACACACACAGAAACACAGTAACACACACAGAAACACAGTAACACACACAGTAACATACACAGTAACACACACAGTAACACACAAAGAAACACACACAGTAACACAGTAACATACACAGAAACACAGTAACACACACAGTAACACACACAGTAACACAGTAACACACAGTAACACACACAGTAACACACACAGAAACACACACAGAAACACAGTAACACACACAGTAACACAGTAACACACACAGTAACACATACAGTAACACACACAGTAACACACACAGAAACACACACAGTAACACACAAAGAAACACACACAGTAACACAGTAACAAATACAGTAACACGCACAGAAACACATGGTAACACACATTGTAACACACACAGTAACACAGTAAAACGCAATAACTCACAGTAACACACAGAAACACAAAGTAACACAGTAACACCCGCAGTAACATACACAGTAACACACACACAGTAACACACAGTAAAATGCAATTACTCACAGTGACAAACACAGAAACACACAGTAACACACGCAGTATCACACACTGAAACACACAGTAACACACACAATAACACACACAGAAACACACAGTAACCTCATGGGGTGCAGGTCAAACATGGGCGGCTGCAGCTCTGCCAGTTCGATGGCGGTGATGCCGACAGCCCAGATGTCACACACCTGGTTGTATCCTCCCTTCCTTTCCACAGCCGCCACCTCTGGAGCCATCCTGCAACAGCACACACCTCAGCTTAGAGTCAGCCAATCACAGAGCCCGATAAACTGCCAGTCATCAAACAAAAACCAATCACTGACTGAATAAATACGAACAAATATGAAAATAAGAGAAAGCTCCATCATCTTCATCCTCCATCCTGTGATTCTGCACATCAACAGGGGAGAAAAGACAAAATGGCGGCTGATGAAGCTGCAGACGCTGACCTCAGCATCACCATGGAGACGACTAACAGGAAGAGGAACAAGGTCATACCAGTACGGAGTCCCGATGAAGGATTTCCTCTTAGCGATGGTCATGGTGATCTGAGCCGACACACCGAAGTCCGCTGACAACACACACACACGCACGCACACACACACAGTGTGCGTTTGTTACTTTTTTACATCTGTAGACAATAAAGTTGATTTTTCTGATGAATGTATACAGCCTCAGATTAAGTGTGTATAATATTACGATTTAAAAAGCAGACTGTTGTATTATTTTTGAGTTTTAAGAGTTTAAAAGTTAAACGATAAATGTGATCACAGTGGATAAATCCACTCTGCAGTTCTTTTCTCCAACCAATTTCTAATATTTGTATAATATGTAAACTCCAGCAGCAGAAATCCGAGTCATGCTCAACAGGCATCAAACAGTCAGCATTAGATCTGATTTAGTGGATGAACTTTAGCTCAACTGCTCACTGGTTATGGTGATAAAGTTACTCTGGTGATAAAGTTACTCTGGTGATAAAGTTACTCTTGCGATGAACTGACTTTTGGATTGTCTTGTCTTTGTTATTACTGAGACATTAAATTAATTTATCATTTAAGTTGAGCTTTAAAACAATAATTGTAATAAAGAATAACAATATTTTTCCTCGGATTAGATGAAACTTCATCGCTTTAACCCCTGAAGAGTTAATACTACAATTATTAAACTATTTCTCCCATCTCTTTCATAATAAAAACAACATTTGAACCACTGTTAAATAACTGGAGCTGCTCGTGTGACCTTCATTCATTCATCACCTTCATCAGAGAATCACTCTAAAATTTAGACAAAAAGTTCATTTTTACCTGCAAGTTTTAGATGAACCATGATTATAAATCATCTGTCCTGCATATAAAGAACATTATAAAGGATGTTTTAACAACAGGTAGATGTATTTTGGGGGTGGCGGGAGGGTGTTATAATGCAGAACTGAATTATAATTCATTCATTGACTAACAGGCAGCCTGACTCAGTGTGATGGAGGACATATGCAGCAGGTTAACACTGATGACACCGCACACTATATAACGATGACTCATCATTACATCACAGTCTGCAGATGTCACGACCCCAGCCAGCTCTTACTTTCATCATTTCATCTGTACCGTTTTCATCCTGCTACTCCCTCCTGCCTTTCTAATCTCCTTGTTCCCCTCACCTGCTTTCCTTGTCCACTTCCTCACCTGCAGCTCATTCCCTCATCAGCCCCTCAGTGTTTATACTTTTATTGTTTCTGTGTCGTGCTTTTGGGTTCAAATCCGCTTCACGTCATTACAGTAGGTTTCATTCATCAGCTCATCATTATAAGCCCCGCCCCTCTACCTGTAGAAGTAGAAGGGCCGCTCAGTGGGTGAAGTCTGTTCATGACATCACAGACCTGACAGGTGAGTGAGACTCACCCAGTTTGACATAACCGTTATCAGTCAGCAGGATGTTCGCTCCCTGCAGAAGCAACACAGACTGTTAGCTCCGCCTACTCAACGTCAACAAAACAAACACACATTTAATGCATCTGACTTAATGACATGTGAGGGGGGGGTCTTCAGCTTCAACATTTACAACAAATCTAACTGCTCCATACTGTAAATAATCATTAATAAGTAATCATTATTGACAGTAGCTCACCTTAATGTCTCTGTGCATTTTTGCTCTGCTGTGCAGGTAGAAGAGGCCCTGCAGAGCACACAGAACAGACTGTGTTACAATCTGATTGGACGTTACCTGGAGAGTCTAAAAATCCAACTGCACGCTACCTGCAGTGTTTCCCTCAGAACGTAAGCGATCTGGGACTCAGTCAGCGGGCCGGTTACTGAAAGACAAAACAACAGTCGGTTCTGTTTGATCAGGGGGCTTCAGATCTACAACTGGGACACACCTCAGCCCAGCCAGTGAGCAGGGACAGGAGGTCTCTTCCAGTTTACTACATGTGTCTCTATATTTACTGAGTGTCTGAACTCTGGGTGTAAACTACAGCTCAAACATTCACACAGTCAAACAAAACTGGTGAATAAATGATGATGGGTTGTGACATGTTTCCTTCAATTTGATCATTCATCATAAGACTCCTCGCGTCCTCCCTCTCTAACAGACCTCAGTGATCGCAGGTGAAAACCCTCCTCAGGTTACCTGCAGGGAGGAGGCGGGGCTACACCTCAGTCTAACTGTAACATCATAAACAAAAACATGAAGAGAAGATGTGACAGTCAGCCTCACACACACATCTGAAGCATCCACAGAACAAACAAACGTTCAGAGTCAAACTGTTATCTAAATCGTTATCTGTCTGCAGGGAGTCTGGCTGCGGCCGCCCTCCCCTCCTCTCTCTCTGCAGGGGGGCGGAGTGTTACATCAGACCAGCGGGGGGGCGGGGGGGCACTGTGACGGTGCCCCCGGTCACCCTTGGCATCGTCACTGAGGTTTAATGAGGCCGAGCAGCCAAGTGTTTAACTGCTCGTTAATGGTCGCTGACGACACCCCCAGCTCTCACCGCCACCACCTAAACGAGTCCGGGCCTTAACGAGCGGGGAGATGAAGGCAGCGTGGGCGTCGTCATGGCGACATGGACAGCTGAGGGCGGACGAAGTGTTAAAGGTTTAAAGATGGCCGCCTCAGACTGATCGCTCTCATTACTGAACAGAGTTCTGATGTTTGAGGCGTTCAAAGCTGCAGGAAGTTCAACCGTGACGGAAAATATTTTTTTACTGTGACCAAAACTCACTGATGACTTCTTTCAATCTTTAAAGACGGTTTCAGTCTTCAGTCCAGGTTCAGGTTTCAACTGAGAGAAAATATCTGATCAGAAACCAGCAGAGGAAACTGTATGACAACATGCGATTGGCTCTTAACTCTGTTCAGACATGAACATGTAAGATTACTGCTGCCATCATGTCTCTGTAACACTGATGGCTCTTAGTTCATGTTTGTTATTTATTCAGAGGGAAACACCTGAGGTCAGATCAGAAAGAAATATATGTGTATGTATATCCCAAGGCTCACTGATGGCGCGGGGAGCGAAGGCAAGCCCGTCTGGTCCAATCCCACAGAAGAGGGATCGGACCAGTTCATGTATCAACAGTGACACACGCGTGTATAGATCTGGAATCTGGCTTCTGGCAGGAAACAGCTGCCAGTTTCAAGGAGTAATAATGTAAATGAAGAAAAGTTTTTCTCAGGTGACTTATTTTGGTCTGCATATATGATCATCATCATCATCACTTTCATGGGATAAATCATTCTGTTGCTGTTTTATAACATTGAAAAGCGACACAGCCAATCACACGTTCACGAGACTCTGACTAGATCTTCATGTGTTTGTCCATAAAGTTGTGACGAATGACAGTAGAGACTAAGACGACAGCTGATCTGCAGAATCAACGAGGTGAAATCAGCTGTTCAGTGTCTCATAGTTTCTGAAACTTACACACGAGACAATGACAAAAGTAATGAGTCAGGATTTAAGGAGTAATGACTCAGGTATACAGACGTGAAAAAAATTTCATATAGAAGTCTGTAATAACTGTCGTCATAGCAACTGTAACATAAACGTCTACTGTCTGTAATAACTGTCGTCATAGCAACTGTAACATAAACGTCTACTGTCTGTAATAACTGTTGTCATAGCAACTGTTAGATTAACACTGTACTGTCTGTAATAGCTGTCGTCATAGCAACTGTTACATTAACGCTGTACAGTTTGTTATAACGGTAACATTAACGTCGTACTGTGTGTTTACACCCTGCAGGACTGTTGTAGTGACGTCATCAGGTCACATGACTATACAGTTAAAGAAGTCACACTACGGGGCAAAGTTTGTGTGTGTATGTGTGTGTGTGTGTCTCACTCTGGTAGATGTCCTGCAGTGATCCTCCTCCACAGAACTCCATACAGATCCACAACTTCTCCCTGCTGCACACACACACACACACACACACACACACACACACACAGGAGAAATAACAGTTGATTGAAACTGATTATGGATTTGTAGTCCTATTCTGATTGGTGCTCCCCCTCTACCACCACCACCCACTGTGGCTCTGATGTTGTTGTCATGGTAACAGTTACCGGAGGTAGCTGCTGTAGTACGCCACGATGTTTGAGTGTTTACAGTCCTTCATCATCAGGATCTCCTGCTGCACCACCGCAAAATCCTCACCTAACACACACACAGAAGGAATCACAGTTGACTCAAACGGAACCCCCAGCAATAAGGACAAGATCCCTCACCAGCTTCCCGCCATGCACACAACTAACTGTGTTTGTTGGAGTGAACAACGGCAGATTGTCCTGAGGATGGCGCTACAGGGAGGGTTCAGTCAGGACGGACAGACAGATTTTCCAGAGTCGCAGTTTGTTGGGATGCTTCGCTCTGATCGTCAGCTGATGGAGTGAATCTGAATGTTCAGCACATGTTCAGCAGGTGAACTCACAGCCTCGTCACCTGCTCTGTATGCAGACAGAGTCGAGGCGTTCCTGTTATTTTGTCCATGGATGAATGTGTTCATAATGTCAGAGAATAAATGCTCAGAGAGAACAAAGAGTGATTGTTGCTGCCGGAGGCTTTAGGCCTCATTAAAGCTCTGCCGTCCTCCAGCTGATCAGAATAATAAGGACATGCAGGTTTATGTAACGCCTCATTAAAACAGAAGCTCTGCTGTGAGGACAAGAGATATCACTCTGCTGCCGAAACACAAACACCATCAGTTTAACATTTCATCACTGAGCTCATCCAAACTTAAGACTCAGTGTTTCTGAAGAAGCTGACCTGTGACGGTCAGCATGTCAATCATCCCCGGACAGGGTGGACTTCCTGTCTCCTCCAACTCTCTGTCATCAAATGTTTCCGTAGAGCTGATTACACTGACACGTTTGTCATTCGCATTTTGTTCTACACAGAACTGTGTGATTTTGAACTCTGCAGTGATTTTAATTTGATCAACATTCAAGAACTTTATTGTCATTGTGCAAGCACAATGAAACGACTTCACATATTTTCCAAATAAAAAATAAGACATTAAGAAGATAAGAGATTAAAAGACCAGTGAAAAAAAAGTACGGAATCTAACCAATATGAGTATAAAATATAAGCAATATAAAGAATAAATACAATTAGGCTAAAGATAAAATACAACAAAGTAATGATAGCGCTTGGTGTAAGAATAGAAATATTGCACATAATCAGTAGCTTAGAGTCACATGTAGTAAATATTGCGCGTCTCCCAATGATGGCAGCACATCAGTAATATCAGACTGAGGAGATGTGAGAGGGGGAGAGGGGAGAGAGAACAGGAGGAGAGACAACAAATCAGACTAATAATAATACTGTGTCCTTTTTCCTTTTTTGAACTGCAATGGACTGGATTGCTTGCCACATAATCTATGGGTTGGAGTTGCTTGTAGTTGTGTTTTGCAGACCTGATACATCTCTTAAGGTTCAACATGGTGACACTGGAGGCTGAGGTGTCTCTTGATTTAAAGGTTGTGTCTCTGAGCAGCCATTTGACTTTGCTGTTCATCCATGGTTTCTCGTTTGGGTAAACTCGGGTCCATTTGTTAACAGTGACATTGTCCACGCAGTAGTCAATGTATGACGATACCGATTAAGTGTACACCCCCAGGTCCGTCTGAGGGGAAGTATATTCCATTCAGTTCAAAACAGTCCTGGAGTTAAGAGAAGGCTCCCTCAGGCCAAACTTTAACTGTCCCGCTGGTGGGCTTAGCACTGTTATCAAGTGCCTTGTGTGCTGGGACAAGGTGGTCTGACTGTCCACGGTGGGGGTGGGTTATAGCCCTGTAAGCATCTTTTATGTTAGTATAGACAGGATCTAAGGTGATTCCCCCCCTGGTTGTGCTTAGGTAGAGCCTGGGAAGAACATTCCTGAGGCTCGCTGGGTTAAAGTCCCCAGCAATAATGGAGACTCTGTCAGGGTGAGTGTTGTGTTGTCAGCATTAGCCTGTGGTGGTATGTATACTGCAAAGACAACCACAACTGTGTATTCCCTAGGCAAGTGAATGGGTCGCCACTTAAGCATTTTCAGAGTCAGAGTGACTTGTTTATTCCTGCACTAATCAATCCACTGATTCTATTTACATCATCCTGCAGGACCCAGATGGCTGCTGAGTCAGCACCAATCAATATGCTGTCAGTGACCAGCCTCATCTCCAGTCCACCTTAAAACAGGTAACTCCTGTCAGTGACCAGAATCACTTCCAGTCCACCTTAAAACACACACAGTAACACACAGTAACAAACACAGTAACACACACAGTAACACACAACTTCACTGTACTGCACAACTCGTGCAGTGAAATGTTTATGACTCGTGCAGTGAAATGTTGATGCCTCGTGCAGTGAAATGTTGCCGCCTCGTGCAGTGCAATGTTGCCGCCTCGTGCAGTGCAATGTTGATGCCTCGTGCAGTGCAATGTTGATGCCTCGTGCAGTGCAATGTTGCCGCCTCGTGCAGTGCAATGTTGCCGCCTCGTGCAGTGAAATGTTGCCGCCTCGTGCAGTGAAATGTTTACAACTCGCGCAGTGAAATGTTGACGCCTCGTGCAGTGAAATGTTTATGATTCGTGCAGTGAAATGTTTATGACTCGTGCAGTGAAACGTTTACAACTCGCGCAGTGAAATGTTGACGCCTCGTGCAGTGAAATGTTTATGATTCGTGCAGTGAAATGTTTACAACTTGCGCAGTGAAATGTTGACACCTCGTGCAGTGAAATGTTTATGATTCGTGCAGTGAAATGTTTATGACTCGTGCAGTGAAATGTTTATGACTCGTGCAGTGAAATGTTTATGACTCGTGCAGTGAAATGTTGATCATTGTGTTGCTGGTTTGATTCCTACCAGGCTGCAGTTTGATGACCTTGATGGCAGCCAGTTCTCCAGTGCTGATGCTCCTCGCCTAACAGACAGAGAGAGAGAGACAGACAGAGAGAGAGAGACAGACAGAGAGAGAGACAGACAGAGGAAGAGATTATTTCTTTATCATCCGGTTAATAAAGATTTAATTGTCTGCAACATTAGCTGCTTCACATTCATGCAAATAGTTTATCAACTTAATTTTGAGTAACACACACAAACACAAACACTGCAATATGAAGGTTTTTAGCCCAGATGACTGATACTTAATAAGAAAAGAAAATTTGATCAATGCTGTGTGTGTGTGTATGTTTTGGATCAACACATTTCAGTTCTTGTCAAATCTGATCAATAGGATGATGATCAGTATGGACTCTAATCACAGAAACCTCATATTTGGACATTTGATCAGTACAGTTCAACAGAGAAACTGTGGATGAAGAGTTTATCATAATCATGATCAGTAACATAAAACTGGTTTCACACACTCATTAAATACATTTTGATCAATAATTGGTTTTACAGGATTATGTTATTTAATAGAGACAACACGTCATGGAGCAGTGGAAGACCGTTATTGTGAAACAGACACAGGAAGTGCTGATAGTGGGCAGCAGTGTGTCCAGTTTCATTTTTATTTAAGAATTTGACATTTGGAACTTTAAGATTTTTTGAGATCAAAGTAATTAAAAGAACGGACCCATCGGATCAATGATTCTCCGCAGGAAGTATTCAAACTAATTCAGATTATTGATCATCAGTTGGAGGCTCCTCGTGTCTTCACTCCTCTTTATTCTTCTGGTCTTTGGTCTCTGCGGTGGGACACAAGGTGATGGTGAACTTGTCTGTGGGGATCTGAGGACCTGACAGAGGACAGGCTGCCACCGATCGATTCCCACCCCCCCGACCTCCATCATCTCGCCGCCTCAGCACTTCAACACACCGATTATACTCACACCTCAGAGTCAACACACTGCTGCAGTCTGACTGAGTGTTAATTAAAACACAGCTCGTGATAATCACCTACCCCCCCCCCCCCCCCCCCGCCCCACCTCCCCCATCAGCCCCCTCACCCCCCTCCACCTCCCCTCACCCCCCCGACCCTGTGGAAGGTGAAGCAGCAGCGTCCATCCTGTGGGTCGATATGAGCTGATGGAGCTTCAGGACAATGATCAATAACTTCTGGGGGGGGGGGGGGGCGCGAACAATGTTAATGACACACACACACACACTCACATCAGATCAGAGCAGAGGATCGTGGGAAACGGCTCACCCAGGTATTGATCAGTGAAGGTTAGTGTGTGTTTGTGTGTGTGTGTGTGTGTGTGTGTGTGTGTGTGTGTGTGTGGGGGGGGGGGGGGTGCGTGTATGTGTGTGCGTGTATCACATGACTGATAGGTCACTCAGTTTTGGTGATGTCATCATTAGACGGCAGGTCAGTCTGAACTTTAATGTTTCTGAGTGTATATGTCTCAACGGGCTTAGCATGCAATCGTTAGGCAGTTATAGTCTCAGCTTTTCGTGCAGACTGAGACAGCAAAGGGCAACAGGCTTCACACGATACCACAGGGCTTTCATTCTTCCAGTGACCTTGTCCTGAACAGTAGTTACAGGTTTTGCTTTTGTCTTGCTTCTCCCGACCAGACCCTGCTTTGGCCAAATGAGGTTGTGGTTCACATCCCAACCCATTTATCCGCTGGCTGCTGAAAAGGTCTCTCAGTGACTCCAGTCCCCACGGACTTTGAATCCAGGAATACTCACCTGCTAGCACTGCAGCCTCAGGTGCACTTCTTACATTGCGCCCAGTGAGGTAAGAAGCTACGCGGTCGGGAAGAGTAGACTTGAACTGCTCGAACAAAAGAAGCTCACACGATTGTGGGAAGGCCTCTACTTCTGATGCAACTCTCCAGCGAGTGGTTAAGTCCCTGGCAAACCCCACATATGTTTTCTCTTCTTGTCTTCTAGAATTCCTACATTTTGTCGGTAAGCCTCTGGCACTAGTTCATAAGCTTTTAAAACTGCTGTTTTTACTTTTTGGTAGCTTTCAGCATCACTGGTACTGGAAGCAGGAAAAGCTTCCAGTCAGGACACATTGCAATAACAAAGTCTGTTCGTTAACAAGCTCGGTCGTAACAGTGCGTTAGGTCACACAAAAGTTAACACGATGGCGAAAACCTTTCGAACCCCGTGACAATTTCACTTTGGTTTCTGTGTAAACGCACAATAAATCCTTATGAACAGGACTCAAAGCGGCACAGCGAGGTTACCCCGGCAGAGCCAGGGCCCCTGGGAGCTGGTACCTTTACTGACGCAGATCAGTAAGATTCATGTTCTGCAGTTTTTCCAGGTGATATTAAAAAGTGTCATGATGATTATACGACAAGTGATCCCCAACTACTGCCGGCCGACATGAAGAGCACTTTGTATGTTGCTCACACTGCAGAAGGAGTCATTGCTCGTGTACAGTGAAAAATACACAAGATCAGGAACATTTTTTTAAATCGCATTCTGAATCACAGTCGCAGTATTGGTCTGAAAACAAATCGCAGTTCCTTTATTTTCCATCTTGTTGAGCTCTACTGATGACAGTAATCAATAGTTGCAGCTCTGCTGTGATGAGACAGTCAATCACAGACGTCAAAGTCAAGGTGGGAGACTTGAGGGTGACTGGGGGGGGGGGGGGGGGGGGGTCATGTTACAGGAAGCAGCAGAGCCCAGCAGGGACGCTGCTGAATTATTGATCAACTTAATGGACAAACTTTCATTTTTTTCTGCCGTCACGTTGAGTTTTGACTCTGTGAAGACGAGTGGCCGTCACCTGAGATTTCCCATGAGGCCTCAGTCACCAGGATGCCAAGGATACACCACAGAGAGACAGACAGGCAGAGGGACAGGCAGAGAAACAGACAGGCAGAGGGACAGGCAGGCAGAGGGACAGGCAGGCAGAAAGACAGACAGAGAGACAGACAGGCAGAGGGACAGGCAGGCAGAAAGACAGACAGAGAGACAGACAGGCAGAGGAACAGACAGAGAGACAGGCAGAGAGACAGGCAGAGAGACAGGCAGGCAAAGAGACAGGCAGAGGGACAGACAGAGAGACAGACAGAGAGACAGACAGGCAGAGGGACAGGCAGGCAGAAAGACAGACAGGCAGAGAGACAGGCAGAGAGACAGACAGGCAGAAAGACAGACAGAGAGACAGACAGGCAGAGGAACAGACAGAGAGACAGGCAGAGAGACAGGCAGAGAGACAGGCAGGCAAAGAGACAGGCAGAGAGACAGGCAGGCAGAGAGACAGGCAGAGAGACAGACAGGCAGAGGGACAGACAGAGAGACAGACAGGCAGAGGGACAGGCAGGCAGAAAGACAGACAGGCAGAGGGACAGGCAGAGAGACAGACAGGCAGAGGGACAGGCAGGCAGAAAGACAGACAGGCAGAGAGACAGGCAGAGAGACAGACAGGCAGAAAGACAGACAGAGAGACAGACAGGCAGAGGGACAGGCAGGCAGAAAGACAGACAGGCAGAGGGACAGGCAGAGGGACAGGCAGGCAGAAAGACAGACAGGCAGGCAGAAAGACAGACAGGCAGAGGGACAGGCAGAGAGACAGACAGGCAGAAAGACAGGCAGGCAGAGGAACAGGCAGAGGGACAGACAGGCAGAAAGACAGACAGGCAGAGGGACAGGCAGAGAGACAGACAGGCAGAGGAACAGACAGAGAGACAGGCAGAGAGACAGGCAGAAGGACAGGCAGAGAAACAGGCAGAGAGACAGGCAGGCAAAGAGACAGGCAGAGAGACAGGCAGGCAAAGAGAGGGACAGGCAGAGAGACAGGCAGAGAGACAGGCAGGCAGAGGGACAGACAGGCAGAGAGACAGGCAGAGAGACAGGCAGAGGGACAGACAGGCAGAAAGACAGACAGGCAGAGGGACAGACAGAGGGACAGGCAGGCAGAGAGACAGACAGGCAAAGAGACAGGCAGAGGGACAGACAGGCAGAAAGACAGACAGGCAGAGGGACAGACAGAGGGACAGGCAGGCAGAGAGACAGACAGGCAAAGAGACAGGCAGAGAGACAGGCAGAGGGACAGGCAGGCAGAGAGACAGACAGGCAGAAAGACAGACAGGCAGAGGGACAGACAGGCAGAGGGACAGACAGAGGGACAGACAGGCAGAGAGACAGACAGGCAAAGAGACAGGCAGAGAGACAGGCAGAGGGACAGACAGGCAGAAAGACAGACAGGCAAAGAGACAGGCAGAGAGACAGGCAGAGGAACAGACAGGCAGAGGGACAGACAGGCAGAGGGACAGACAGGCAGAGAGACAGGCAGAGGGACAGACAGGCAGAAAGACAGACAGGCAGAGGGACAGACAGAGGGACAGGCAGGCAGAGAGACAGACAGGCAAAGAGACAGGCAGAGGGACAGACAGGCAGAAAGACAGACAGGCAGAGGGACAGACAGAGGGACAGGCAGGCAGAGAGACAGACAGGCAAAGAGACAGGCAGAGAGACAGGCAGAGGGACAGGCAGGCAGAGAGACAGACAGGCAGAGGGACAGACAGGCAGAGGGACAGACAGGCAGAGGGACAGACAGAGGGACAGACAGGCAGAGAGACAGACAGGCAAAGAGACAGGCAGAGAGACAGGCAGAGGGACAGACAGGCAGAGGGATAGACAGGCAGAGGGACAGACAGGCAGAAAGACAGACAGGCAAAGAGACAGGCAGAGAGACAGGCAGAGGAACAGACAGGCAGAGGGACAGGCAGAGAGACAGGCAGAGGGACAGACAGGCAAAGAGACAGGCAGAGAGACAGGCAGAGGGACAGACAGGCAGAGGGACAGACAGGCAAAGAGACAGGCAGAGAGACAGGCAGAGGAACAGACAGGCAGAGGGACAGACAGGCAGAGGGACAGACAGGCAGAGAGACAGGCAGAGGGACAGACAGGCAGAAAGACAGACAGGCAGAGGGACAGACAGAGGGACAGGCAGGCAGAGAGACAGACAGGCAAAGAGACAGGCAGAGAGACAGGCAGAGGAACAGACAGGCAGAGGGACAGGCAGAGAGACAGGCAGAGGGACAGACAGGCAAAGAGACAGGCAGAGAGACAGGCAGAGGGACAGACAGGCAGAAAGACAGACAGGCAAAGAGACAGGCAGAGAGACAGGCAGAGGAACAGACAGGCAGAGGGACAGACAGGCAGAGGGACAGACAGGCAGAGAGACAGGCAGAGGGACAGACAGGCAGAAAGACAGACAGGCAGAGGGACAGACAGAGGGACAGGCAGGCAGAGAGACAGACAGGCAAAGAGACAGGCAGAGGGACAGACAGGCAGAAAGACAGACAGGCAGAGGGACAGACAGAGGGACAGGCAGGCAGAGAGACAGACAGGCAAAGAGACAGGCAGAGAGACAGGCAGAGGGACAGGCAGGCAGAGAGACAGACAGGCAGAGGGACAGACAGGCAGAGGGACAGACAGGCAGAGGGACAGACAGAGGGACAGACAGGCAGAGAGACAGACAGGCAAAGAGACAGGCAGAGAGACAGGCAGAGGGACAGACAGGCAGAGGGATAGACAGGCAGAGGGACAGACAGGCAGAAAGACAGACAGGCAAAGAGACAGGCAGAGAGACAGGCAGAGGAACAGACAGGCAGAGGGACAGGCAGAGAGACAGGCAGAGGGACAGACAGGCAAAGAGACAGGCAGAGAGACAGGCAGAGGGACAGACAGGCAGAGGGACAGACAGGCAAAGAGACAGGCAGAGAGACAGGCAGAGGGACAGACAGGCAAAGAGACAGGCAGAGAGACAGGCAGAGGGACAGACAGGCAGAGGGACAGGCAGAGAGACAGGCAGAGGGACAGACAGGCAAAGAGACAGGCAGAGAGACAGGCAGAGGGACAGACAGGCAAAGAGACAGGCAGAGAGACAGGCAGAGGGACAGACAGGCAGAGGGACAGACAGGCAGAGGGATAGACAGTGAATCGGACTCAAGTCTGAAACTGTTCAATCTGCATTTGTGGATCACGTGACAGACAGGCTAACCTGCTGCTAAGCTAACCCAGTAGAGTCCCGGTGTGTGACGTAGCTGTCTGTACCTTGTAGACGTCACCGTACGTCCCGCTGCCGACCCGCTGGACCAGCTGGAAGTCCTCCTGCGGGTTCCTGCGGGAGATGTCCGGACAGCAGCTCATCTTCCCGGCTGTTCACACCGAACCGAGCCGGAGACTCTGACCCGGACTGACCCGGACTGACCCGGACTTACTGACGAACAACACAACTTTTACACGGCTTCTTCCGCGAGCATGGCGCATGCGCACTGCCCCACACAGCGACTGGCTGGGGGATGAAGATGCCTTCAGGGGCAGTGGGAGAAATTTAACGAAATGAAAACTGGGAAACATTAGAGGGAAATAAATTATAACAGAGATTATAATGCAGTCATACAGCTTCAGGTACACTCTGTGAACAACTGATGATATGATTTATATAGTTATATATAGTTATAGTTATATGTAGTATATATGGTTTCTCCCCTCAGGCAGGAGGCTGCGGTTCATCAGGCCCAAAACCTCTCGCCACAAGAACAGTTTCTTCCTGTCTGCAGGAGGCCTGATCAACAAGGCCCGGGACCCCCACTGACACGGACCCTTATCCCCTCCCCCCATGGACACAACACGTTACATTAACGTACAGTCCCCCGTCGTAATGCGTTACATTAACGCACACTTGTGGACTACAGTTTATACCTAAACCGTTACACTTTCCCTGGACAATATTTTGCACATTCCTGCACAGTTTTAGGTTTATTTCATTTTCATCTTAAAAATATATATTGGACATATTTAGTAATATTTTTTCATATTCTGTATTGTAAATTATATTTACTACTATTTAGTAGTAGTACTCTAATATTTTAATACTTCTTTATATTTATGCTTATGTTGACTTTTGCATTACTTGTCTGTACTTGTTACGCACCAATACACCACAGCAAATTCCTTGGATGTGAAAACCTTCATGGCAATAAACCTGATTCTGATTCTTCTGGTTTTTAAATGTACATTTTAGTTCATGACATCACAAGATTTATTAGTTTTAGATTTAACTCATGGAATATTTTGTGCTGCAACGACAGATGATTATACTTTTGGTTATTCTGTTGAATTTTCTTTTTGATTAATTGATTCTTTTGTCCATAAACTGTCTGACACTAGTTTAAAAACTGTCACAGTTTTGTCTTCCATTGTTTTGTTTTTTTTGAGAAGACAAAGTGACAGCAGACAGATGAGTGGTAAATAAACATTGTTTGTGTTACTAATTATAAACCAGCACTAATCTTCTGTGTGCTCTGTCATATTGTTCCTTCCAGGAAACTCTTTTTCCTCTTGTGGGGGCTGATACTGTTAGGAGACCCTGAAGGCAGCGCGGAGCAGCTTTAGTGTTCCTGTGTTTCCTCTTGGGGAGCTGTGATGTCTGTTTGTGAGCTTAGACATTGAATGCCTCAAACATCCAAAAAACAGCAACATTAGTGTCTCCCCTTCAACTGTAGGTAGAAGAGGAGGAGGAGGAGGAGCAGCAGTGTACTCCTGCAGGAGGAGCAGCAGTGTACTGCAGGAGGAGCACGGTTCCTGGAGGAGGAGCAGCAGTGTACTCCTGTAGGAGCATGGTTCCTGGAGGTGGAGCAGCAGTGTACTCCTGCAGGAGGAGCAGCAGTGTACTGCAGGAGGAGCACGGTTCCCTGGAGGAGGAGCAGCAGTGTACTCCTGTAGGAGCATGGTTCCTGGAGGTGGAGCAGCAGTGTACTCCTGCAGGAGGAGCAGCAGTGTACTGCAGGAGGAGCACGGTTCCTGCAGGAGCAGCAGTGTACTCCTGTAGGAGCACTGTTCCTGCAGGAGCAGCAGCAGTGTACTCCTGGAGGAGGAGCAGCAGTGTACTGCAGGAGGAGCACGGTTCCTGGAGGAGGAGCAGCAGTGTACTCCTGCAGGAGCACGGTTCCTGGAGGAGGAGCAGCAGTGTACTGCAGGAGGAGCACGGTTCCTGGAGGAGGAGCAGCAGTGTACTCCTGTAGGAGCACGGTTCCTGCAGGAGCAGCAGTGTACTCCTGTAGGAGCACTGTTCCTGCAGGAGCAGCAGCAGTGTACTCCTGGAGGAGGAGCAGCAGTGTACTGCAGGAGGAGCACGGTTCCTGGAGGAGGAGCAGCAGTGTACTCCTGCAGGAGCACGGTTCCTGGAGGAGGAGCAGCAGTGTACTGCAGGAGGAGCACGGTTCCTGCAGGAGCAGCAGTGTACTCCTGTAGGAGCACTGTTCCTGCAGGAGCAGCAGCAGTGTACTCCTGGAGGAGGAGCAGCAGTGTACTGCAGGAGGAGCACGGTTCCTGGAGGAGGAGCAGCAGTGTACTGCAGGAGGAGCACGGTTCCTGGAGGAGGAGCAGCAGTGTACTCCTGTAGGAAGACGGTCCACCTACGTGTTGAACTAGTTGTAATAAGATATGAAACACTGTGAGTTATTTTGTTGTTGCTCCCAGCCTGGATTGTAATAATAATAATAATAATAATAATAATAATAATAATAATAATACATCTTATTAATTTGCCGAGTCCTCAAAGACGCTTTACATAAAACAATAAATTGTTTTAATTAAGACAAAAAAGACTGTAAGTACAATAAAAGAAGACAATTTAAATGAATTGTATCTACGAGGGAATAAATACATGGGGGGGGAGGCATCTTTGATGTGGTTTGGTAGTGAGTTCCACAGAGTGGACTGAAAATGCCCCCCCCCACGATCTGCAGGAGGTTGGACCTGAGGCTTCGGGAGGGGGGGTCCTGTGGAGGAGGTCGGTGAGGTGGGGGGGAGACAGGATATGTTTGTTAGTATACAAATTATATTTTACAGTATTATGATTATCATATTTTACATGATCACATTCAGCATCAGTCGCGTGTCGTGTGCAGAGACACAGGCGGACAGCACGAGACAGTCACACCCAGCTCAGGGAGGCACCTGCAAGTCAGCCGCCGTGATGTCACATAACAACTTCCGGTTTTCGATTTCAAAATAAGACCCGTGATGAGACTGGATTTTACTAATAATATTGTGCTGCCTGGTGTTGTTGTTTCCATCTGTTGAAGGAAGCTGATGAATTTACATTTTAAAGAACGTCAGAGACCATTTCAGGTGTAAGAACATTAAGAACAACCAGCTGACTGGAGCCTCATTAAAAACTCTTTATTAATATTTTGTGATGGAAACTATAAACTTAAAATTAAGAAGGTTAAAGAAGAAGTTTAAGGCCTTAAATGCATTTTAAACAAAAAACTAAGGTCTTATTTATCCAGAAGATCTTCAGTAATTTGTTGTTCGATTTGATGTGTTTAAGTTTACTCAAACTGTATTTTTTCTTAACTGTATATCATTTATGAAGGTCTGAAATTCTGATTATGTGAGTTTGGAGAATCTGTATGCTTTCTGTTTTGGATCCAGTTCTGCATTCTGGATGTGGTTTACTTCAATTGAAATTTCTTGTACATATATATATAATGACACGTATTTATATATTATGTATAAAAAATCATGATATACATGACACAATAATATAAACGTCTTCATCACTGTCATCACCGTCTGTTCCTGGTCGTTCGGTCCATGTCGAATATCAGCTCTTTGACCTCAGCAGTTTGGAGTCGCTCCAGCAGAAATGCTTATTGCTATCATTATTATTACATTAGTCTTCTCCTTCTTTCTATTATGGCCGCACGTGTGACCGCATGTGATCAGAGGAATTGTTGTTGCTGAAGGCCAAACCGTTTTATTTTGAAGGCGGTCTCTGTGTAGTTCCGGTGCTGCTGCGTGTTACCTGCCGTCACCTTGACGCAGCGCTGACGGTCCTCAGTCGGCATGACAACGCGCTCTCGGGAGGAGACGGGCGCGAGGATGGCAGCAGAAGATGCCCAGTAACGGAAACAGCGGCGGGAAGCGAGCGAACACCGGGACCTGCTCCGGGACCGGGACCGGGACCGGCTCGGTCCATGTCCCTGCCATGGAGAGAGCTCGGCCGGTGACGGTGACGGTGTCCGCGGTGAGCCTCGCGCTCAGCGTGATGTCCCTGCTGCTGCTGGTCACCGCCATCTCCACCGACCACTGGTACGAGACCGACACCCGCAGACACAAGGACAACTGCGACCGCCACGGATCCGACTCCAACGACCAGAAGAACCGGGAGATGCCCATCTACCACCTGCCGCTGGTGGACACCGGCAGCGGCGGGGCCCGGCAGCGGGACGTGGCGCTGATGAAGCCCGTTCATGTGGGCAGCAGAGAGGAGGAGCTGCTGGAGAACTGGCGGGCCATCCTGGGGATGGGCATCCTGGAGACCGAGTGCGGCAGGCCGCTGTTCTCCACGCACTCCGGCCTGTGGAGGAAGTGCTACTTCAAGAGCCTGGACCCGGACATCGACAAGCTCATCGACCGGGGTCAGACCGCAGTACATGTACACACAGTACACACACACAGGACACAGAGCACACACACAGTACACACACACACAGTACATGTACACACAGTACACAGAGCACACACACAGTACACACACACATAGGTACACAGTACATGTACACACAGTACACACACACAGTACATGTACACACAGTACACACACACAGGACACAGAGCACACACACATAGGTACACACACACACAGTACATGTACACACAGTACACACACACAGTACATGTACACACAGTACACACACACAGGACACAGAGCACACACATACACAGAGCACACACACAGTACACACACACACAGTACATGTACACACAGTACACACACACAGTACACACACACAGTACATGTACACACACACACAGAGCACACACACAGTACATGTACACACAGTACACACACACAGTACATGTACACACAGTACACACACACAGGACACAGAGCACACACATACACAGAGCACACACACAGTACACACACACACAGTACACACACACACAGTACATGTACACACAGTACACAGAGCACACACACAGTACACACACACACAGTACATGTACACACAGTACACACATACAGTACACACACACACACAGTACATGTACACACAGTACACACACACAGTACACACAGCACACACATACACACAGTACATGTACACACAGTACACACACACACACAGTACATGTACACACAGTACACACACACACAGTACACACACACAGAGCACAAACACAGTACACACACACAGTACATGTACACACAGTACACACACACACACAGTACACACACACAGTACACAGAGCACACACATACACAGAGCACACACACAGTACACACACACAGTACATGTACACACAGTACACACAGCACACACATACACAGAGCACACACACAGTACACACACACACACAGTACACACACACACACATACACACAGTACATGTACACACAGTACACACACACACACAGTACATGTACACACAGTACACACACACACAGTACACAGAGCACACACATACACACAGTACATGTACACACAGTACACACACACACACAGTACATGTACACACAGTACACACACACACACAGTACATGTACACACAGTACACACACACATAGTACACACAGCACACACATACACACAGTACATGTATACACAGTACACACACACACACGCACACACACACAGTACATGTACACACAGTACACAGAGCACACACAGTACACACACACACAGTACATGTACACACAGTACACACAACACACACATACACACAGTACATGTACACACAGTACACACACACACAGTACATGTACACACACACACACACACACAGTACATGTACACACAGTACACACACACAGTACACAGAGCACACACATACACAGTACACACACACAGTACACAGAGCACACACAGTACACACACACACAGTACATGTACACACAGTACACACAACACACACATACACACAGTACATGTACACACAGTACACACACACACAGTACATGTACACACACACACACACACACACAGTACATGTACACACAGTACACACACACAGTACACAGAGCACACACACACACAGTACATGTACACACAGTACACACACACAGTACACACACAGTACACACACACACAGTACACAGGGCACACATACACACAGTACATGTACACACAGTACACACACACACAGTACACAGGGCACACACAGTACACACACACACAGTACACACACACAGTACATGTACACACAGTACACACACAGTACGCAGAGCACACACATACACACACACACAGTACACACACACACAGTACATGTACACACAGTACACACACACACAGTACACAGGGCACACACATACACACAGTACATGTACACACAGTACACACACACAGCACACACATGCACACAGTACATGTACACAAAGCACACACACATGCACACAGCACACACAGTACATATACACACAGTACACACACAGTACACACAGCACACACAGTACATATACACACAGTACACACACAGTACACACAATACACACACATACAGTACACACAGAACACACATACACGCAGTACATTTACACACAGTACACACACACACAGTACGCACACAGTACATGTACACACAGTACACACACGCAGTACACACACAGTACATGTACACATAGTACACACAGTACACACACATAGTACACACAGTACACACACATAGTACACACAGTACATGTACACACAGTATACTCACACGCACAGTACACACTACATGTACACACAGTACTCACAGCTGATACCAGTACAGCTGTGAGATCAGCAGCAGATCAGTGTGTCTGACTGGTTTCAGACAGGTTTTGGACTGGTTTCAGGCAGGTTTTGGACTGGTTTCAGGCAGGTTTTGGACTGGTTTCAGACAGGTTTTGGACTGGTTTCAGGCAGGTTTTGGACTGGTTTCAGACAGTTCTGACTGGGATCGGTTCAACCTGGTCTCAGCTGACTGGTTTTACATTGGTTTCAGACTGGTTTCAGGCTGGTTTTAGATTGATCTCAGAATGATCTCAAACTGGTCTCCCTGTGGCCTCAGCAGGCTGGTTTTAGACTGGTCTTTTCAGGCTGGTTTCTGACAGAGCTCAGACTGGTTTCAAACCATTTAAAACTGGTTTCAGACTTTCTTACAACATTAGATTGGAGACCAGCAGGCTGCCCCCGTAGAAACCAGCAGAGACTGTGGTTTGGGTTCTCTTCGGGGCTGAAACCTGGTCGTTCCCCGTGACGTCAGCAGTTAGTTTCTCTGCAGTCTGGCAGCGTGCCGACCTGAGAGCTGGAGGTCAGAGTGACGGTGAACAGAGAGGATCTGGACCCCGGCGAGGCTCAGACCATCATCAGATTACAGCTCTCCAAATCACATTACATTCTGTTACATATCGTTACGCTGCATTAGACTGAGCTCAGATCAGATTAGATCAATCGACCCCTACGGGGAGCGTCAGACAGCGACAACAAATACAGAGAGGAGAAGATACAGACGATAAAGGTCTGCAAAATACGGTGGTCTCGGGGGGGTCTCGGACCCCCTAATTAACACCTCGGACCCCCCCAAAGATGTTAAAATCTAATCTCGGGTGGTCAAATGGAGCTGTATGTTGTTTTCTGTTTGATGTTGAACGTGTGACAGTGAACAGCTGATGAACCGTCTCAAACTAAATCAGAAACCAGGTCTCAGAGGATAAACTGAAGGTTTCAGCCAGTCAACAGTCACGAGGTGGTGCGAACAGATTCAGTGTGAGGAGCGTACAAAATAAATATTACAGTACTTACTGTTAAATCTCTATCCTACAGCTCCCATCATGCACCTGGATAGTGTATTTCATTACAGCCTCCAGTTTGTAGGCTCGTTCGAGATGAGCCAGGCCTGCGCAGAATCGATCACCGGCGATCGCCGCGCAATGCATGCCGGTTAGTTTTGTGTCCGACTTGATCCCGACCTGCTCTGACGTCATGTATTAATGGACAACGATGACCTCACGAGATCGAGGGAGCTGCAGTTTTTAGAGCCAGGCGCCGCAGCTGCTCTCCACCAACTGCAAGACCCAGGGCATGATGGGAAACGCCTGGCTGTCGCCTGATCAAACAGCTGATTGGCTCTAAGTTTTGTCCACAAACACCACGTGTTGTACAAAATCCTCATTTTCTGTGTAGACAGATAGTTTAATAAGAATTTATTTATATTTTTCCAGAATACAGTAAATGTTTCGGTCAGTGATTTATGAATTATGTTCTACTGAATGATGGTCGGAGGATTTGACTGTGAAAGATGGACTTTCTTTATTGTTTAAATATGTTTGCACAGCTCTCTGATCCTGGTCTGTTTGAGTTCATGGTGTCTTGTAAGGGCTCGGCATGCATGACAAAAAATTTCACAAATACATTCATTCATATATATAATTTAAAAAACGAATTAAATAATAAATACAAATTATAATAAAGCCTAAGCACAACTTGATGACTGTGTTTGTCAACCAGAGAAGATGAATATGTTTAGTCCAAGTTATAATTATTGTGAAGTGACAGAAAAGCTATTAAACATCTGTTGGGAACTGAGTCTTATATATTCTGTGAATCTCTGAAGGAAACTTGTGTGTTATCGTCCTCACTGCTGCTGTTCCTCTGTGATGCCTGTATGAAGCTGTGAGGACGTTGATTCAGTATTTACATTTCTTACAGTTAGGGTCGTATCATTTGTCATTATGTACGCTCCACCAGAGACAGTTCATCTTTGGCTCTACTTAAACTACAGGCAGCCTACAGATGATCGAACAGGATATTTCCGTCACTTTCTGTATATTCTTTGAAGGCGGCTGGAAACTGTCCGACTTGACTGCAGCTTTTTGTCAGCACCCCTGCTGCTGCTGCCTGATCTCGTCCACTTTCCAGGCGAGGCGCAGTTCATCTCCAACGAGCCTTGTGTCACACTGTATGGTCTGATGATGTCACTATGACGACGCTATGACATCACATGGCTGTTTTCAGTTTCCTGCTCCTGGTTAGTCAGGCTGACACTAGTCGGACCAGGTAACTGAACTAACTTTAAACCTGACTTGTACATTGTTGCTCCATCACAGCAGGTGTAGTTATCAGCTCAGGTACATCTGTCTCACCTGTCTCACCTGTCTCACCTGTCTTACCTGTCTCATCTGTCTCAGCTGTCTCAGCTGTCTCACTTGTTTCTCCTGTCTCACGTTTCTCACCTGTCTCACTTGTTTCTCCTGTCTCACCTGTCTCTTCCCTGCAGGTATTGCAGATCGCTGCACAGCTGTGAAGTATCACTTCTCTCAGCCAATCAGACTGAGGAACATCCCTCTGAACCTGACCAGGACCATCCAACAGGATGAGTGGCACCTGCTGCGTGAGCGCACACACCCACACACACACACACACACACACACACACACACACACACACACACACACACACCCTTTCCACCCCCCATAGTTTGTGTGTTTAAACATGTGGGGAGGGTTTGTTTCCTACTGGGGCCCTTTTCTGGTGTAAACACTGACCTTGTTGGGACCATTAGGCCTTATGGGGACCAGAGCCTGGTCCTCAACATCATTTCTGAGGTCCTGATTAAGATTAGGGTTAGGCTGTCCATAATGAATGGAAGTCAATGCAATGTCCTGAGGAGGATACCTGCGCAAACTTGTGTGTGCGTGTCCCACATGTGCGGGGGGATATGAGGTCGTCCATGGATCTGTTTAACCTTGATGCAAACTGAAGTGGGCCCAGTGAGTCAGGGAGGGAGGTGGTGATGATTGTTCTAGCTGCTCACTTCATGATGGTGGAGCTGAGTGCTACTCCAAAAGTGCTTCGGTCTTTTAGGGGACAGGGGCAATGGGGGTCTTCTTGAAACATGTGGGGGCTACAGACTGGAGCAGTGAGAGGTTGTAAATGTCTGTGAATCATCAGTTGATCTGCATGCACCTTGAGAGCTTGTCCAGGGACCCCATCAGGCCCAGGTGCCTGCGTGGATTAGTCCTTCTAAAGGATCCGCACACATCTGCCTTGGATATGAATGGTGGACAGGGGTCCTGGTGGCCAGCTGGCGTGGGGGCTTCTGATTCGGGAATGTCCGTACAGTAATTCTCGGTCTGACATCACGGATACGTTTGCCGATGTAGCCAGTGGTGCGTCCATGTATGTATATGTGTGATTAATCAGACCGGTGCTGAATGGTTTCTGCCTATAGGCAAACTGAAGCAGAACTGAGACGTGATCTGATTTGCTGCAAGAGGGGGTGAGGGAGGGCTTGACCGTCCCGGAAAAAGGATCGTAAACACGGCCTGCAAACCTGATTTCCTTCGCCTCCTCCGCTGTCCAGGTACGACAGGTGGTCCCAGCCGTGGGACAGGTGGCTCTCCTTCATACTGTGTGACAGGACTCACCTTGGAGGAGCGCATGGTGCACAAAACACAAAATAAATTAACAAATAAATTAAAATAAGAACAAGAAACAAGAAAAGAAGCATAGTTGAAGTGGAGCTTGTGACATGGCAGCCACCTTCTCTGATTGATTATTGATAATTGATTATTGATAGATTTAGTAGATTTAGTACTTGAGTTTTCTTGCTTGTCCTCCTAGCTGCTTGTCACTGGTTGCCAGAGAAACACGCCATGACAGAGTTATGTAACAGTGGGGGGTGAACAGGAGATGGTCACCACGGCAACACTCTGTGCTTGTGTGTGTGTGTAATGTGTGTATCCTCCCTCAGACCTGCGGCGCATCACGGCGGGCTTCCTGGGCATGGCGGCGGCCGTCTTGCTGTGTGGGAGCATCGTGGCGTCGGTCGGCTTCTTCTGGGAGGAAAGTCTGACTCAGCACGTCTCCGGACTGCTGTTCCTCATGGCAGGTAACTCACCTGACAGTGTGTGTGTTACTGTGTGTGTGTCTCCCTCTGCTGGTGACAGTCTGGACAACATCAGGAATCAAATCAAGTTCATTTATACAGCACATTTAAAAACAACAGGAGTTGATGAAATTAACATGAACGTTCTCTGTTCTCTGATCTGTTCTCTGATCTGGTCTCTGGTCTCTGATCTAGTCTCTGATCTGTTCTCTGGTCTCTGATCTGTTCTCTGATCTGTTCTCTGGTCTCTGATCTGGTCTCTGATCTGGTCTCTGTTCTCTGACCTGGTCTCTGATCTGTTCTCTGATCTGGTCTCTGTTCTCTGATTTGTTCTCTGATCTGGTCTCTGGTCTCTGGTCTCTGATCTGGTCTCTGATCTGGTCTCTGTTCTCTAATCTGGTCTCTGATCTGGTCTCTGATCTGTTTTCTGATCTGTTCTCTGGTCTCTGATCTGGTCTCTGATCTGTTTTCTGGTCTCTGGTCTGGTCTCTGCAGGGATTTTCTGCACCATCTCTCTGTGTACGTACGCAGCCAGCGTGACCTACGACCTCTCCAGAAACCCTCCCTTCATCTACGGTCTGCCGGCTGATGTGGATCACGGTTACGGCTGGTCCATCTGCTGCGCCTGGGCCAGTCTGGGTCTGACCGTGGCTTCCGGCTGCCTCGGCACCACCTTCCCCTTCCTGAGCCGGGCCGGAGCGCTGCGCTCCAAAACCGCCCGGGAGTCCTCCGTCTGAGCCGCCGGCTGTCAATCAAACTGAGGAGGAGGAGGGTTGTTGACAGGAACCTTGGACGATGTTTGTTGAACAGGTTGGTTGAGTCGGGCGGCGCCGGGTTTACGTGACCCGGGTTCTGGACGGACTGGAGGCGGGGCTTCGGCCTTCAGGGGGAGCTGCAGGAGTTCAACACCTGTTTGTGTTCAAAGAAGCACTTTTAATCTGAAGCCAAGTGTTTGTAAAACAGACGAGCAGCACACACACACACACACACACACACACACACACACACTAACACACACACACACACACACTAACACACACACACACGCACACACACACTAACACATACACACACAGACACACACAGACACACACACAGACACACACAGACACACACACAGAAACACACACACACACACACAGAAACACACATACACACAGACACACACACACAAACACACATACACACAGACACACACACAGAAACACACACACACACAGACACACACAGAAACACACACACCCACACACACAGTGACACACACACGCATGTTTGTACTTCTCTACTTGTGAGGACATTCTTTAACATAACACCCCCCAGGCCCTTACCCTGACCTGAACCTTAACTTAATTCAAACCTGAACCTTAAAACCAAGTCTTTGGCACCTTCCTCACTCCCATGGTCTAAAACTCAAACTGGTTCTCACAAAGATAGATGTACAAGCACACACACTCATACACACAGCACAGCGCCCCCTGCTGGGGTTATGATGTAAAACACACACACACACACAGTGTTATATCTCAGCAGTCGAGTCCCTCGTCTCTCAGAGTTGAAAACTAAGCAGCTTCACTGGTTTACCTTCTCACCTGGCTGCAGTGATGTAAGGATGTACTCCAGTACGCTGTGACATCACTTGTTGTGGCGTGGTTCATGCTGCAGGAGCTAGCATGCTAACAGGCTAACAAAAACAGTTATTGTCACTGTCCATCATTCACTGCAGCCAATCAGCATCCTTCTTCTGCTGTTTGTATTATTTCAGCTGCAGTAAAACAAGAATATAAACAATGTGAGGTCAGTCCCGCCCCCTCTCTCTGATTGGCTGGACATTGGAGAGCCTCATGATTTCATAGGTCCAAGTTCAATTAGAATGAAGGAGGCAGGAACATTCATGACGGGCAGCGAATGTGTCGTCCTGGGCCACAGACATGCTGTTCACAACTCACTGTTGCTGAGTTTACACCAGGATCAGGCTCAGGATCAGGACCAGAATCAGGAGAAGTAACAACACTGTAATGAATTTCCTCTATGTGCAGCGATAGAGAAAAAGACTGAGATCAGACTCGACTGCTGCAACAAACACGCTGAAGAACCTGAAGATCCAAACCTGCAGGTCCATGTCAGTCCACATCACTCCACTTCAGTCCACGTCAGTCCACCTCAGTCCACGTCAGCCCACTTCAGTCCACATCAGTCCACATCAGTCCATGTCAATCCATGTCAGTCCACATTAGTCCACATCACTCCGCATCGGTCTGCATCAGTCCACTGGAACAAACCAGGAGTGGAGGTGTGACGCTGATGTTCCAGTCAGTTTAAAACTGGAGGGACGATGATTTAAATGATCAAAGAAAAGCAAGAAAAACAGTATCGGTGTGATCCCGGTGACAGAAATGTTCCCCAGAGTAACAGAGTGAAGATGTTTCAGGATCTGTTGAAGGTTTGGATCCCAGAGTTCGTCTACACTCCGCTCACACACGTGTATATAAAAGTATAGTGTTTTATACCCAATAAGGGAACATATGAATGACTTGAAGCGGTGTTCTGTGGGAGTTGTTGTTTGTTTAAATGCATTCAGCCTGCGAGCTGAGCCACAGACCGACTCTGACCCTGAGGAGGAACGTGTCCGGACATGTGTAATATTTGGACCAGACGAAACCAGAGTCCCTTTACTCATCAAACAAAGAACAAGTCAACAAACACTGGACTGATTTACCAGTCGACTGGTCTGAGATCAGATGAATGAGTTGTCTGCCTTGTCTTCTTTCACTCACAGGTGTCCAGGTATGAACAGGTGATCCAGGTGTATAAACTCGTGTTATGTAATTGACTGAATGCCGCTGCTTGGTGCTTTATTATTTATTGAATTCAGGAGTCGTGTTCAGAAAACTCCTTCAGTCGTCTTCAGCTCAGTGTCAGATACTGCAGCAGGCTGGATGCCACGTCTTTACCCTCTGATACCCTCGTGTTTCTGATCCCCCATCTTATACCCGCTTACAGAACAGGCTGACAGGCGAGGGGAACGTTTCCTCATCAGGTATTCCTGATCAGTTGTCAGCATTTATCTTGTAACCCTAAGAAATCCTTTTGCCACCTCTTTGAATGCCTTCTACAATCCCCTTCTGATACCCCTCCTGTACCCTCTGATACCCCATCATACACCTCCAAGAATCCCTGATCACCCCTAATATTCTCCTAAACCTTTCAAAATCCTCTTATATGTTTTGATACCCACCATAGCCCTCCTGTAACCATTGATACCTCATGATACCCCTCATTGTCTCAGATACCCTGATCAAGTTTATCTTCTATTACCCCTCCAGGCCCCTTGAACTTCTAGTGTCCTAGTAAAACCTTTAATACTCTGTAAAACCCCCTGATACCTCCTGGTGCCCCTAGCCTGGCATTGCCAGACTAATTCACAAATGCATTTTAGTCTGGAAGCTCTCAGTTCATTTATTGATTTCCAAGGGGCTTTATCAACAGTCGGAGACAACCAGTCAGAGCAATGAAACGCCGTCCTGTCGGACGGTACGTCCTGTCAGGAGTTCGGCAAACACATATTTCATATCAACAGAGTTTAAGTGCAGTTGTTTGTTCTTTTAGAGAAAAAGTACCGTCCAGTCCGTTTAATACTACCGCTGTAGCTGGCCGGGGAACGGCAGCCATCTTGGATATTTACAAAGATGCTTCAACAGTGTTCGTTTCTGTCAGTCATCGTATTAAACCCGCCTCATACTAGATAACCATTTGTGATTGGTTCGCCCGACACAACGGTGCTCCAGGACCAAGGAAATCAGTGTGAATGGGAGAAGGGCCAGACGGATCTGCCAGAGCAAATAAAACATGAGCCGCAGATTCGTCTGGTTCCCAGGCTATGGTGTCCCTCCAGTACCCTCTGAAACGCTGTGCTGCCCTCTACTGGACACTCAAAGTGTTTCTTCATTCTTCTGACGTTAAGCTGTAATTAAACAATAAAAACATCATCAGACTGATTGTCTTCTGTTTTACAGATGTGTCAATTTTCAGATATATTCCTATTTGATGTAATTGCAATGAAGTATTAAATACTTTTGGAATGTGTGCATTGCTCTGCAGTCTGTTAGGAGCTGCCACTGTGTTTGTCATATAGCAGCAACAGGGCAGAGATACCTGGCTTATGTTTAAAGTCTGACATTAGATCACAGTAGATCTGGTATTGATACACAGACAATTTTAGGGTTCTGTTTTATTCCTACAGTTTGTCACATAACAGCAGCCGTGTGTCGACGCCTCCGTTGGCCTGCAGACGTGTGAATTACAGTCAGTGAGATTTCGTGGGAACTTCCGTTGTAAGCAGCTGCTGTAAACGAACATGATGATCCTCAGCAGGGCGTTTACAGCGAGTACACAACTGCCTTACCTGATTCACAGAAGAGGTACTCCTGGTCAGATATAGCTCCAACACGAGGAGCAGGGGAGGTGGAACGCTCCTTCAGCCTATCAGGGCCGCATCTTGAGTGCTGATTGGGACATTTCTCTGATCATCTTCATCTTGATGAAGACATTAAAATAAGGAAGCTGAACAGAATGTTTACTGGCAGCGAACCCTAGATGGATTTTCCTGGACCAAATGCCCACCTGCGATGCATTGTGGGTGAAATGTGACACACTGATTGTTCATGTGCAGAAGTAGCATAATTATAATATTTATTATAACATGATATATCCTTCAAGTAAGTCAGTTCAATGAGCTCCTGCCGAGCAGATCACAGAATATTGATACCGTATCTTCAAATATCAGTGTCCACATCAGGAGGAAGATCATGTGATACAGTCAAAAGCTTAAGAACAGCTACTAAATGGACCTTGTGGTTTTTGTTGTTTTGTTGTTAACTGACATTTCCTGCTGTGTTTATTGATGTGTTGTAGGCCTGTGTACATTAATCCAGGACTTTATGTTCCGTCTCTGATGATGAATTGGATTTTGATCAATTTATTCAATTAAAAGTCATAACTAGACTCACGCTGCAGTACCGCTGCTGGCCGCCGGGGGCAGCATACGTCACTCTGCCACGCGCCGTCTGCATGAAGCACGCACTCCCACTCAGGAGCCCCGCCCATGCACGTCACAGCCTGCCCACTGCGCATGCGTAGCCGCTCCATAGGCTACGGTACCGCACACCGGAGTCACAACAACCGCCAGCCGTCCGCCGTGACCGTCCGCCTGTCAGGAGGCCGGAGCCGGGGTCACTGTCTGAGAGAGTCCGGGGGACAGAGCCGGAGGAGCGGACACATTGTGGAGGAGTGGGGCTGAGAGTAACGGAGCCGCCCCGCCGGAGAGCCGCGGTGCTCGGTTAGAATGTTAGCAGCGGAGAGCACCGAACAGCCCGCTGATTCACACCGATAACCCGGGTAACCCTCCCGGTCTGTCCGCTCTCACACGCACAGACTGCCGGTAACCAGCAGCGGCTGCTCGGTCAGCTGGTTGAACCGTCCGCAGGCGGCTAACGGCGGCTACCGGCCGCCACTCAGCTACATGCTAACAGGCTAGCACCGGGAGCAGCCAGCTCAGCAGCGCGAGCTCACCGTCCGTCACAGGGCCCCGGTACCGTCAGTGCGGGACGGTTAACGGCCAGCATGCGATCATCCCGGTAACGGAACAACACCCGACAGTTATCTGTGGAACATCTGGCCGCCGCCTGCTCTCCGTGTAGCGGCCGAGGATGGTCGCAGTGACAGCAGCTGTTCTGGAGGAACGGCCTGCCCCCCCCGGATGTGCTGCGGCTCACGGCTTCACCCTCCGCGCTGGACTCAGGCTCTCAGCGTTCATGTAAACCGGAGAATCGCTCGGGTCCCTCGCAGCCGCAGCAGCCGCAGCAGCCGCAGCAGCCGCAGCCATGCAGGCGGCGCAGCTGCAGTACGACTTCTTCAACGAAGAGAACGCACCGAAATGGAGAGGCCTGCTGGTGCCCTCACTGGAGAAGGTACCCACAGCAACAGACAGACAACAACAGACACGCATCAACAGACAGCAATAGACACACATAACAGTCACACAACTGCACAGATACACACAACAACAGACACACACATACAACCACGCAGACCAGGGCTGGTACCGTTCACATCTGAACCGATCTGGTGCCGGTACCCAGCGGTTCCTCTTTCCGGTACTTTACTCTCTCCTTTGTTTCAGATGCACAAGGATTTGACAAGACCACAGACACACAACAACAAAACCACAGACACACTACAACACCACAGACACACTACAGCATCACAGACAGACTAAATGAACACAGACACACAACAACAACACCACAGACAGACTAAAGGAACAAAGACACACTATAGCATCACAGACACACTAAAGGAACACAGACACACAACAACAACACCACAGACACACTACAACACCACAGACACACTACAGCAACACAGAGACACAACACAGCCATAATGGGGGGGTGCAGGGAGGACAGCCCGGACGTTGGTGTCGCCCTGGTTCCCTCCACAAACAGCCAGTCGGATTCTTCCGTTGGATTTTGTATTATTGCAGAAAATAAACATACGTTCATTATACTCGCACGTTCTGTTCAGCAAGATCACCTTCACACATGAACACCACAGTTTTTGAAGCGTAAATACAATCGGCAGAAGTAAAAAGCATATGTTGGGCTATAAACGAACTACACCGCAGTCACATGACTTCACTGTCGCCACCACTGAGCTTCCAACTTGTAATTTGACTTTGCTCGCTCACCTCTAATGAGAAACGGAGTTTCGTGTTTGGCATGATGATGTTTAATGTCCTCATTCACTGACGTATTTTATATCAGAGAACAAAATGTGAAAATCTATTAATCTTGTGTTAAGCACAGACCTTATTTCAGACATCTAACCAGAAAACCCTTTGACTTCGACACGAGGGAACCTGAATTGCAACAATGCAGTCACATTCAGAAGTTCCATTAAAGAAACGCTTAAAATAAGAACACAGAATGAGGAGAAACAACACTCAGTTTGATGTTGGTCAAACAGAAACATGCAGGCCACACACACACACACACACACACACACACACACACACAGGTAGGAGTGTGTGATGTTGTGTTGTAGTAAACAGTCAGTCTGCTGTCTGTCCTGCAGCATTAAAGGAACAGTCTGTCATGTACATGTGTGGATCTGTAAATGATCATTTATCATGTGATCATCTCTCTTAATGTTGCTCCTCAGTGTAATCCATACAGATTAATCAATCGATCAGCTGATCAATAAAGGATCAACTGTTGCAGCTTCACATTAAGAGCTTTTACAGGAACTATAGGAAGACTGTTTATCTGTACAGTTAGTTGCAGGTGGATCAGTCGAATCGCTGGTGTCTGAGGCTCCAGGTGATAAACTGAATCTGTTTTAAAGCTGCACTCACGTTTGTGTTTTCAGCAGAAACAAGTAATTTCCTCAGCTGTTCACCTGATGTGGAACTGGTGATAGGGTCGGGTTGGTTTCAGGTTCTGCCGGTCTGGTCTTGTTCGCTATATAAGCTTAAACCCGTTTGACTTTCTGAGATGAACCGGCATTGTTCAGCCTCAGATCAAATGACCTGCGGGAGTGAGGGCCACTGCTCCGGAGCTGAAGGGTCAGGGGTCAGACTCTTCGCTTTAATTGTTCAAAACATTTGGCCTGAATATTCCATGACCTAACCGACAGAGATTTCATATATATAAAAATTATATATAAAATTTATATAATAATATATAAAAATAGATGATCTATAATGGTGATTCATTAGAGCTACTAAAGAACAGGCATCAGCATGTATTTATTTTTTTCCTAACCAAGAATCTTAAAGATGAAAGGAGAAAGAAGAGCACCACAGGGAAAGATGTAATGATCATAGCAACCTCAAGGTGGTGGTCAAAGGCAACATGGCTCACATACATCTTTCTCTGTGGTGCTCTTCTTTCTCCTTCTCTGCTACAAGCACCAAACCAAGATTTTGCTGTTAACTGATCTTTAAATTAATGGTGCAAGCATTCACACACGAATGGAGATGAATTCAATTTCTTAGACCCGTCAATTCCTTTCCCCTCTCCAGGTGCAGAAGGCCCAGAGCCTTGCATTGACCGAGAGAGTGAATTAGAGAGCATCTTTGGATCTAGCTTTCACAAAGCTGCTTGTACCCAATGACAACCTGCCTGCCTGAAAGTCATTGGCAATATGAGGCAGCATATATTTAAACGCCTTCAGCTTTGATCCTGATCAGGACCTGCGGGGATGGGGTCTGCTCTGTGCAGAACCAGCCGCATGGCCCTTGTGGCCCTCCTCCATCTTCACATCTGAGATCTGAGGCTGCTGAAGAGGTCTTTCAGAGACTCAAAGGTTTTTGTGGATCCATTAGCAGGTGTCCTCATGGACAGACAGTCGCATGGGACAGATGTCCCCTGAATATTCTCTTTGAAAGGGTGTATCTGCATTATTATGCGATTATATTAGCATGATATCAGTACCATAAAAGTCACAATTAATTCTGGGTCAATATATCGTCCAACAAAAGTAAACACGTGTGTGTGTGTGTGTGTGTGTGCGTGTGCGTGTGTGCGTGCGTGCGTGTGTGTGTGTGTGTGTGTGTGTGCGTGTGTGCGTGTGTGCGTGTGTGTGTGTGTGTGTGTGCGTGTGTGTGTGTGTGTGTGTGTGTGTTGCAGGTACTGAACCAGGTGCATCCTAACCTGGTGTCCCAGCAGGAGGCGCTGCAGTACATCGAGGAGCTGATCCTGCTGCTGCTCAGCATGTTGTGTCAGGCTCAACCACGCACTGTACAGGACGTGGAGGTAACACACACATTTATACATGATACACACACACACACATTGGGTCTTCACGTTGTTGTGAAGATTTTAGGTACATGCTTTTTATTGGGCAGCAGAGCAGGAAGTGTTAATGTTGTCAGAACAGTTACTGAAGAGTTAAAGGACAGTTTCAACAGGTTTTAAAGATTTTATAGAAGAAGGGAAGGAAGAGAAAAAATAAAAAGAGGAAGATAAATGAGAAATTCAGGAGGGTCAGAACTGTCCGGACCAAGATTATCATTACATTACACACAGTGCCATGAGTAGGCATTATCATGTTTATTCTGCATCACCCAGGGCTCAAACTCACAACCTCAGACACCAAGGGCAAGTCATGATGTTGTTGATCTACCTGCAATGTTAGAAACCGTGGATGGATTCACACTCTGACACCATGACAATCACCGGGATTCATGTAAAGGCAGGTTTCAAACTAGCATCAAAATCCAGTTATCAAGACAAGATTCAGAGAATTAGTGTACTTCATCTGGACACCATAGAAATGTCTATTTATTGCTCCATAAGTGACAAACTGATGTTTAAAGTTGCTCTATTGGCACCGACTGCAGCAGTTACATGAGGATAGAATTCAAAATACTGTTAGAAATTCTGAGATTGACCACATTACTTCTACCATGACATCAAAATGTTGGAGATTTATTTAGCGAGAATTTGTAGTAGCTGTTTACAGCAAAACATTGTGATGCACTGCAGGCTCAGTGTTGATCATTATCTGGCTGGATGTTTATGGACCACATGCAGTGTAGCAAGTCCAGTGTCCAGTGAGCACCAACTGTGGGAGGAGATGGGTTTCATTAATTTTACACTTCTGCTCACTCGGGCTACACTCTGGTGAAACAACTGTTCTGAATATTCAAAGTTTTAAACTTTAGACGGTTGCTGTAGTGCCACCATCAAGACTATGTATGAGTAAAGCTGTTGAGCCTGATAACATCCCTGGTCGTCTAAGAACATGTGCCATACAGTTCACAGATCACCGACATCTTTAACATGTCACTGTCACAGGTAAGCAAAGTATGACAACTTGTGCTGGCAATTTCCCTTTAGTCATGCTTGCTGTGGCTGTGCGTAACGGTATGATGTCAATACGTCAACAACTCAGAATATTGGCATTATGATGATATGAACTTTTAAAACTCTGAAACTGGATATTACATTTTCTCACAAACAAACCCCAGAGTGTCCAGATTGGAGGCCCCACCTCCCCCACTCTAATACTGAACACCCCAGTGCTGTGTGCTCAACCCCCTCAGTACAGTACAGTACTCTGCACTCAGGGTTATAGTACTCTGTACTATAGGTGAACAGCTGGACGGTGACTTCAGCTGAACGGTGACTTCAGCTGAACGGTGACTTCAGCTGGACGGTGACTACAGGTGAACGGGGGGGGGGGGGTGACTACAGCTGGACGGTGACTACAGGTGAACATGGGGGCGGTGACTTCAGCTGAACGGTGACTACAGCTGGACGGTGACTACAGGTGAACAGGGGGGCGGTGACTTCAGCTGGACGGTGACTACAGGTGAACGGGGGGGGGTGACTACAGCTGGACGGTGACTACAGGTGAACATGGGGGCGGTGACTTCAGCTGAACGGTGACTTCAGCTGAACGGTGACTTCAGCTGGACGGTGACTACAGGTGAACGGGGGGGGGGGGGGTGACTACAGCTGGACGGTGACTACAGGTGAACAGGGGGGCGGTGACTTCAGCTGAACGGTGACTACAGCTGGACGGTGACTACAGGTGAACAGGGGGGCGGTGACTTCAGCTGAACGGTGACTTCAGCTGAACGGTGACTACAGGTGAACGGGGGGGGGGGGGTGACTACAGCTGGACGGTGACTACAGGTGAACAGGGGGGCGGTGACTTCAGCTGGACGGTGACTACAGGTGAACGGGGGGGGGGCGACTACAGCTGGACGGTGACTACAGGTGAACATGGGGGCGGTGACTTCAGCTGGACGGTGACTACAGGTGAACAGGGGGGCGGTGACTTCAGCTGAACGGTGACTACAGGTGAACGGGGGGGGGGGGTGACTACAGCTGGACGGTGACTACAGGTGAACAGGGGGGCGGTGACTTCAGCTGGACGGTGACTACAGGTGAACGGGGGGGGGGCGACTACAGCTGGACGGTGACTTCAGCTGAACGGTGACTTCAGCTGGACGGTGACTACAGGTGAACAGGGGGGGTGACTTCAGCTGGACGGTGACTACAGGTGAACGGGGGGGGGGGGGGTGACTACAGCTGGACGGTGACTACAGGTGAACGGGGGGGGGAGGGTGACTACAGCTGGACGGTGACTACAGGTGAACGGGGGGGTGACTTCAGCTGAACAGTGACTTCCGCTGAAAGGTGACTACAGCTGGACGGTGACTACAGGTGAACGGGGGGGGGGGGGTGACTACAGCTGGACGGTGACTACAGGTGAACGGGGGGGGGAGGGTGACTACAGCTGGACGGTGACTACAGGTGAACAGGGGGGGCGGTGACTACACCTGGACGGTGACTACAGGTGAACGGGGGGGGGTGACTTCAGCTGAACGGTGACTTCAGCTGGACGGTGACTACAGGTGAACAGGGGGGGCGGTGACTACACCTGGACGGTGACTACAGGTGAACGGGGGGGGGTGACTTCAGCTGAACGGTGACTTCAGCTGGACGGTGACTACAGGTGAACAGGGGGGCGGTGACTACAGCTGAACGGGGGGGGGGTGACTACAGCTGGACGGTGACTACAGGTGAACAGGGGGGCGGTGACTACAGCTGAACGGGGGGGGGGTGACTACAGCTGGACGGTGACTTCAGCTGAACGGGGGGGGGTGACTACAGGTGAACGGGGGGGGGGGTGACTACAGCTGGACGGTGACTACAGCTGGACGGTGACTACAGGTGAACGGGGGGGGCGGTGACTTCAGCTGGACGGTGACTACAGGTGAACGGGGGGGGGTGACTACAGCTGGACGGTGACTACAGGTGAACGGTGACTTCAGCTGAACGGGGGGGGGGTGACTACAGCTGGACGGTGACTTCAGCTGAACGGGGGGGCGGTGACTACAGCTGGACGGTGACTACAGGTGAACGGGGGGGGCGGTGACTTCAGCTGGACGGTGACTACAGGTGAACAGGGGGGCGGTGACTACAGCTGAACGGGGGGGGGGTGACTACAGCTGGACGGTGACTTCAGCTGAACGGGGGGGGTGACTACAGGTGAACGGTGACTACAGCTGGACGGTGACTACAGGTGAACGGGGGGGGGTGACTACAGCTGGACGGTGACTACAGGTGAACGGGGGGGGGTGACTACAGCTGGACGGTGACTACAGGTGAACGGTGACTTCAGCTGAACGGGGGGGGGGTGACTACAGCTGGACGGTGACTTCAGCTGAACGGGGGGGGGTGACTACAGCTGGACGGTGACTACAGGTGAACGGGGGGGGCGGTGACTTCAGCTGGACGGTGACTACAGGTGAACGGGGGGGGGTGACTACAGCTGGACGGTGACTACAGGTGAACGGGGGGGGTGACTACAGCTGGATGGTGACTACAGGTGAACGGGGGGGGGGTGACTACAGCTGGACGGTGACTACAGGTGAACAGGGGGGCGGTGACTACAGCTGGATGGTGACTACAGGTGAACGGTGACTTCAGCTGAACGGGGGGGGGGTGACTACAGCTGGACGGTGACTTCAGCTGAACGGGGGGGGTGACTACAGCTGGACGGTGACTACAGGTGAACGGGGGGGGGGTGACTACAGCTGGACGGTGACTACAGCTGGACGGTGACTACAGGTGAACAGGGGGGCGGTGACTTCAGCTGAAAGGTGACTACAGGTGAACGGGGGGGGGTGACTACAGCTGAACGGTGACTACAGGTGAACGGGGGGGGGGGTGACTACAGCTGAACGGTGACTACAGGTGAACGGGGGGAGGGTGACTACAGCTGGACGGTGACTACAGGTGAACAGGGGGGCGGTGACTACACCTGGACGGTGACTTCAGCTGGACGGTGACTACAGGTGGGCGGTGACTACAGGTGAAGGGGGGGGTGACTACAGCTGGACGGTGACTTCAGCTGAACGGTGACTACAGGTGAACGGGGGGGGGTGACTACAGCTGAACGGTGACTACAGGTGAACGGGGGGGGGGGTGACTACAGCTGAACGGTGACTACAGGTGAACGGGGGGAGGGTGACTACAGCTGAACGGTGACTACAGGTGAACGGGGGGAGGGTGACTACACCTGGACGGTGACTACAGGTGAACAGGGGGGCGGTGACTACACCTGGACGGTGACTTCAGCTGGACGGTGACTACAGGTGGGCGGTGACTACAGGTGAAGGGGGGGGTGACTTCAGCTGGACGGTGACTACAGGTGGGCGGTGACTACAGGTGGGCGGTGACTACAGGTGGGCGGTGACTACAGGTGGACGGTGACTACAGGGGGACGGTGACTACAGGGGGACGGGGACTTGTCTCCACTCATTTTTGCACAAGAGATTTAGTATTCTAAATAATATACCTGTTGTTTTTAATTGGAGAGCTCACCTTAAATGTGTGTAATCTGATGACATCACTGTGAGGCTGAAGTGTGATTGGTCCTTTTTGCTTCTTGTTTCCAGTTGATGGAGGCTGCAGTGAGATAATGAGGTGCTCTCTGGTAAAATACCACAAACTGCTGTTTTTTTACCCTTCAGCCCTTCTGAACAACCCCCGTCTGACCTCTGACCCCTCACTGCTCCTCAGTCTCAGATTCTTGTGTTGTGTGTGCTGTGTTCCTGTTTGGTGACGTGTCAAGTCAGATGATCACACTGAGACAAGCATTTCCAGTTACCAACCAATCAGAGCTGGTCTTATCTGCAGGTGTTCCCTGATGCATCCAGCTGTGTCTTGTTCTGGCTCCCGTGTTACATTCCCCCGTCGAGTGGGTGGATTCTGTCCTCCATCACTTCCATTGAAACCACATCATGAACTGTTAAAGTCCAGTGTGAAACGAATGATTACAGCAAGAAAATCTGTTCCTGTAACACAGCTCAAGATTTAGACCTGAACACCTGATGATGACCCTGTCCTTTTAATAATGACATCCGCTGCACTGACATTTAGAATCACAGAGAAGACAGCTGCTGATTGGCTACAATGACCTGTTCTGTGTTTATAGTTTCACCTGTAGAAACCAAATGGCAACCTCCTGGTCTGGAAAGGGAAGCCAGTTTAAGTTTAAATGCCTTAAACCTGCATTCATGTCAGATTGTGTAGAAGTCAATGAGAAAATGACCTCTCACCTGATTTATTACCTCAGTAAACATTTTCCTTATGAGTTTATGGTCTGAGTCACTAGTGTCAAGTTTTCTTTAGTACAGTGGGAGGTTCATTTAGTAAATGATGGTCCCATTTAGAGGAAAATAGACGATAAAGCAGGGTATGCTTTAAGGTGGGGCTACCGAGTGATTGACAAGTCACTTCCAAGGCGACCGTACATCGAATAGAGGCAGCGCTACCGTCCTGTCCAAATAACATCACTTCTGGCTACAAAAACCTAATGAAAACAAACATCATGGAGTCTACGCATCCACTTCTTTTATACAGTCTGAGGTAGAAACACGCTGGTTTTTCTTGTTTGTTGTGCTTTTGGTTCCAAACAAAAACTCCATTTGATTGGTCTGTATTCAGTGAAACCTTTTTCAGGACAGGTGTGATGTTTAGACCAGGTCGGCCGAGATGTTTTGACCAGTATCCAGATGTTTTGACCAGTATCCAGATGTTTAGACCAGTATCCAGATGTTTAAACCAGTATCCAGATGTTTAGACTGATCCGGTTGGCCCAGATGTTTAGATTGGATCTCTCGATGTTTAGACCATATCAGTCCAGATGTTTAGACCAGAGTCAGTTCAGATGTTTAGACAGGGTCAGTCCAGTTGACAGTGGTTCCTGTCCTCACCCATCCTCCCCGTCTTCCTCTCAGGAGCGAGTTCAGAAGAGTTTTCCTCACCCGATTGATAAGTGGGCGATCGCTGATGCTCAGGCCGCCATTGAGAAGAGGAAGAGGAGGAACCCACTGGCTCTACCTGTCGACAAGATCCACCCGCTGCTCAAGGTACACCTGTCTTCATATTCCCCACCACCACCACCATCATCATCATCATCATCATCATCAAACATACACACACTTACTGTGTTTCCCATGATGGCTTGTGCTGCAGGAGGTGCTGGGTTATAAGATCGACCACCAGGTGTCGGTCTACATGGTGGCTGTGTTGGAGTACATTTCTGCTGACATCCTGAAACTGGCAGGAAACTACGTGAGGAACATCCGACACTACGAGATCTCCCAGCAGGACATCACTGTGGCCATGTGCGCTGACAAGGTACACGCTCACAGACACACACGGGAACACGCAGTGATACACACAGACACTAAAGCTGCTAATGCCCATATAAAACAGACTTCAAGGACTGCCTTCTTCCACCTATGTAACTTAAAATCAGGCACATCCTGTCTCAGAAAGACACAGAAAAAATAGTCCATGCATTTGTTTCTTTTAGGTTGGATTATTGTAATTCCTTATTATCGAGCTTCCCCGATGAGTCTCTGAAGACTCTCCAGCTGATCCAGAATGCGGCTGCACGTGTACTGACAGGAACCAGCAAAAGAAAACATATTTCTCCAATATTATCTTCTCTGCACTGGCTCCCTGTAAAACCCAGAATAGAATTTAAAATCCTCCTCCTCACCTACAAAGCTCTTAATGGTCAGGCACCATCATATCTTAAAGAGCTGATAGTACCGTATTACCCCACTAGAGCATTACGCTCACAGAACGCAGGGTTACTTGTGGTTCCTACAGTCTCTAAAAGTAGAACAGGATCCAGAGCCTTTAGTTACCAAGCTCCTCTCCTGTGGAACCAGCTCCCAGTTTGGGTTCTGGAGGCAGACACCCTCTCTTCGTTTAAGAGTCTGCTAAAAACATTCCTTTTTGATAAAGCTTATAGTTAGGGCTGGCTCAGGTGAGTCCTGAACCATCCCTTAGTTATGCTGCTATAGGCTTAGACTGCCGGGGGATTTCCCATGATGCACTGAGCTCCTCTCTCCTCTCTTATCCCATTACTGCATGTTACTAACTCCACCTCTTCCTGTAGTTTGGAGCTTTCTCTCTTCCTGCAGGTGTTTGTGCCTCTGGAGCTGTAGAGTCTGGATCTGTGACTGCAGGTCGTCTACTGCCCCCATGTTCCTGCTCCACACTCACTGCTGCACTGATTATTATTAGTCTGATTATTATGTTGTCTGTCCTCCCCCCCTCTCTCCCCCTCTCTCTCCCCCTCTCTCTTCCCCTTTCAACCCAACTGGGTGGAGGCAGATGTCCTCCACCCAGAGCCTGGTTCTGCTCCAGGTTTCTACCTGTTAAAGGGAGTTTTTCCTTCCACTGTTACCAAGTGCTGCTCATGGTGAAAACTGTTGGGTCTCTAATAATATTTAAAGAGTCGGTCTGGACCTGCTATAACTTTTGTTATGATTTTTGCGCTATAGAAATAAAATTGACTTTCGGACAGGGTATCATTATCTCTGGACTTCAGAATAAACATCCACAATCAGAGAAAAAAGATGCTGCAGAACCTGCCTGAGAACCTTATTGAGTAAAAGTACTGAGACAAAGAAACACAATTTAGCAGTGAAGTGCATATACATACATACATACATACATACATATATATATAATGGTGATGTATAAATAAGTAAGCTATAAAACAGTATTAACTGCAGAACAGTGTGGTATGGTATGCTCACCTTCCTGCCTGCTGTCCAGTTGCTTCTCTTAGCTCACCCTCTCAAAGATTCACCTTTCTCCCTCATATTCCTCTCTCCTTATCTTTTGAAACTAGGCTGCAATTGTGCCTGCTCTCTCATGTGCACAGAGAGGGCTGGGAAAGAGAAGGACAGGCCGGACTACCAGTATAAACTTTATGGATTTGTCCTGGTATGCCAAATGGCCAGTACCCAGGTGATCCGTTTCGAAGTCTGTCAAAGCTTTGCTAGCTGTCAGTATCCGTTTTCATATATGAACCTCCTTCCCTTTCACACATGTAGCACACAGCAGGATACTGTTCTCACCTACTGGAAATATTCTGTTTGGTTTAGGCGAGGGGTGCAGGAGGCAGGACGTTAAGATGTTCACCAGAAATAAAACCGCTATTATTACAATAAATCACTGGAAGTCCTCTCTCCCATTAGCGCTTGTGTTCAGGCCCGGTCAAAACAAAGCAGCATAGCTGGCTGTGTTTATCCAGCACAGCCGCATGTGTAAAATATAGCGGCTGTGAGTTGATCACCGTAGCACAGTGGTGCAAACAGTCTGACACCAGACACTGCTTTTGCTGGACATATTTAATGGTGGGAAGTGTAGAACTGGTGATGCGTTTGGCAGTTTTCACCATCCTCTGCAGAGCCTTTCGGTCTGAGAGCAGTTGCTGTACCACAGTGTGCTGTAGGTGGTAAGGACCCTCTCGATAGTGCAGCTGTAGAAGTTCACCAGAATCTGAATGGGCAGGTGGGCTTTTTCAGTCTCCTCAGGAAGAAGAGACTCTGGTGAGCCTTGTGGACCAGTGATGATATGTTGAGGGTTGGAGGCAGGTTCCTGTCCTCTGAGCAGGACAAGTTATAAACACAGTAGAAACACAGCTAAAACAATATCAACAGTAGAAATACAGTAGAAGTGTCCAGCTGTGATCAGCTGCTGCCGTCATCAGACGTCTCATTTCTCTGAAACATATTTCCTTTTTCTTCTGTCCTCACATGGAAAAAATCCAAGTCAGGGAAACGTGGATGCAGTCAAGAGACTTGGGATGCACGCTTTATAGTCAAAGACTTGTCTGTTTCTCACTTGTGCAGGTGTTGATGGACATGTTCCACCAGGATGAGGAGGACATCAGCGGTTTCCCTCTGATGGACGAGGAGCCGTCAGCCAATGAGGACCAGAGTTACTACGAGCTCGTGAGGAGCTTCATGTCTGATGGTCGACAGTACCTGAGACAGCTCAACCTGCTCATCAAGGTGTTCAGAGAGCCCTTTAACTCCAGCCCCATGCTCTTCTCTCAACACGTACGTACAGCTCACCTATCTGATTGATTGTCTGTCTGTCTGATCAGTGTGATTGATCGCCTGTCTGCCTGTGTGCGTGTCAGGATGTGGACAGTATCTTCAGCCGGATCGTTGATATCCACGAGGTGACGGTGAAGCTGTTGGGTCTGATCGAGGACACGGTGGAGATGACCGATGAAGGCAGTCCTCATCCTCTGGTGGGAAGCTGCTTCGAAGACCTGGCTGAGGTCTGTACCTGTCTGTACCTGTCTGTCGGTCTGTCTGTACCTATCTATCTGATCTGTCTGATGTGTGATTTGATTGACAGGAGTTGGCCTTCGACCCTTATGAGACGTACACCCAGGACATCCTGCGTTCTGGTTTCCATGAACACTTCCTGAGTCAGGTGTCCAAACCAGGAGCCGCCTTCCACCTCCAGGTAACGTTAGCTGGTTAGCTCTCATCATGTTTATTCAGCGTTAGTGATGTTAACGTCCATCCCGGAAACGCACTCACGTCACTGTTACCCCCATGTGGGGCAAACGTGCAGAAAGAATACATTTATTCCAACCAGAAAGAAACAATCGGAATAAGTACGTGGTTATTAGTAGCTCATATTTTCCTATTAAACGGAATGTGAAAGGCTTACCCCCCCAACCCCAACCATGTCGTTGGTTACATGAGGCATACATATTTTGACTATTATTAGAATTCTTAGTGGAATCAGTCTGTAGTGCGTTACAACTGCAGAGTGCGTGGAGTTTATGTACACCAGAAATGCTGGGATGTTTACTAGATAAGCAAGAATTTCTGATAATGGGCTGCGAACTTACCAGACATACTCAACCTCTCCAAAATGCACGGCAAGTGAAGGTTCCTTCAGTATCATACATTGTGTTATCTTTTTTTCTACGATATATATTTAAAAATACAGGAAATTTCACCAGATACCTGCATTGTGTTATTGAGGTACAGATAAAAACCAACACTTCAAAGACGAACCTGTAGCTCACTGGCAGCCTCCAACTGCTCTTTCTGAGACACAGTGGCCACTGCTGGAGTCGGAGATGATCGAAAAACAACAGAATTTTAAATCCTTCTGCCTCCCTAAAGTCACTGATGTTGCAACATTTAGCTCTCGTCGCTCAGAACAGAAAATCAAGTTTTACCCGGAAAGTTTTGTCAGTGCACCAGTTGTCTATCAGATCAGCTGTAGTGTGTTAGTCAGTTTAGCCTTGTTTCCTGGTTAGTTTCAGCATAAATAGACAGCGTTTAGTATCAAACTGTTTGCCCACATTGTCCAAATGAAGTCGGGTATGTGTGTAGAAAAACTTCAAACACGACATTCATTCGCAGCACCTGAAGGTGTCGATAACCTGAAAATTGCAGATCCGCTACAATGACCCTTCACAGTGCCTTTCAGTAAGTCCGTTGTGCTGCCTGTTTACATTTGCACAAACTGCTGTTCAGTTATCAAAAGGTCGGAGAAAGCGTATTGTTATTACATATTAAATAAATTATTAGTGTGGTAGATTCCTAAATGTATGGCGGTTATATCACACAGGAATTTGAAAATGTAAATGACAGCTGTCAGGGCACAGATCCAATGATGTGTTCTTTATGAATCAAAAACAAACAAAGTTTAAATCGAAAATCAAATCGAATTGTGACATTGAAATTAAAAGTCAAATCTTGACACCTCGAGTGTATGTGTGTGTCTGTGTGTGTCACACACACAGACACACACTGCTTCATTGAAGGAGTTGTATGTATGTTTCAGAAAGTCCTTGTTTTTACTGACACCGGTGGCTGTTAAGTGATCTGCAGTCAGCATCCTGTTGTGCGTGCTAGCAGTCCGTAGGCGCGAGTCACATTCCTGTTCGGCCAGACGGGCTTCGCTATGAAATTAACTTTTTTATTTGGTTATGTGGACTTGCTTCTCTTTGTTAGCACTACATTAGATGTCACAGGATTTCCAGGTAGTTTCAGCCGCAGGCTTGTTAGCAGGCTTACTAGCACTAACCAGGTCTCGTCGCTAGTTGCTTTTTTGAAATGAAGTGGTTAAGAGGGTCTGAAAAGACTTTAAATCTATCTTTAAATCTTTACTGTCCCTCCCCGAAAGTTTGAATTGGCTTCTTCTAAACCACAACTGGCTTACGTGTCATACATGTCATTTCCTTTGCGGTGTACTGCCTTGCATTGTTGTTTGACATCATTGATGCAACACTCCTCATGAATATGTATGAGTGCCTCGATTTGATTTCTGTTAGTATAGCGTGTTAACTAGAACAAACTAAAACATCGCATTTTAATGTCATCTAAACACAAAATCTCTCAGACGTTATTTGCTCAAATGGCGTTCCATAATACAATCTCTTTCTTTGGTAGAGGAGGTGATGATGATGTTTGTGATGATGAAGATAAACAGGACCGGAAGTAAAGCTTCTGTCTTTCTGTCTTCAGTCCATCTGTGAAGGTTTTAAAGAGGCTGTTCAGTACGTTCTGCCCAGACTGCTCCTCACTCCAGTTTACCACTGTCTGCACCTGTTCGAGATCCTCAAGGTGAGACTGCCACACCTGTGCCCCACACACTTGTGCCCCACACACTTGTGCCCCACACACTTGTGCCACACACACCTGTGCCCCACACACACCTGTGCCCCACACACACCTGTGCCACACACACTTGTGCCCCACACACTTGTGCCCCACACACCTGTGCCCCACACACACCTGTGCCACACACACCTGTGCCCCACACACTTGTGCCCCACACACTTGTGCCACACACACCTGTGCCCCACACACACCTGTGCCCCACACACACCTGTGCCCCACACACACCTGTGCCCCACACACACCTGTGCCCCACACACACTTGTGCCACACACACCTGTGCCCCACACACACTTGTGCCCCACACACACTTGTGCCCCACACACACCTGTGCCACACACACCTGTGCCACACACACCTGTGCCACACACACCTGTGGCACACCTGTGGCACACCTGTGCCACACACACCTGTGGCACACCTGTGGCACACTTGTGGCACACTTGTGTGTGTCCCAGTATCAGCGGTCCAGTCCTGGTCTGGGACTTTCAGCTGTGCAACTTGAAGCTCCTTTGGCCCAGTGGCAGTTAAATCTCTGAAATACCTCCAGTCATGTTCTGCAGATTATTTCAGGGTTGAGGGGGAGTTAGAGGGGGCAGAAGGTTTATCCTGATCTGGCTCTGATCCTGGACTCTGAAGGAACAGGACAGACAAGCTCAGACTAGAGTCTACTGTGTTCTACTTTGTTGCTGCTGCTGGACCTGGACTGAGGTGTGGGTGAGACCTGGTCCTGTAGCCTCTGTAGACAAGATCTTCCAGGCTTAGTCCTCCCTCTTGTGGCCTGGTCTGAATCTATCCAGTTTCTGGTTTAGTCTGGCTCTGACATGGTTCTTTGTGGACCAGTTGTGTTCAGTTCTTCTCAGTCAGATTATAATTTATGTCACTAAAGTGCGCCCTCCCCCCTTTTCTCTCTGTGTTTCCATAGCAACTGGAGGAGAAGAGCGAGGATGAGGAGGATAAAGAGTGTCTGAAACAGGCCATCACCGCTCTGCTCAACCTGCAGAGCAGCATGGAGAGAATCTGCTCCAGGAGCCTCGCCAAGAGGAGACTCAGGTACGCACTCCTGTACACACACCCCACACACTTATACACACCTGTACATACCTACACTCATGTATACAGCTGTACACACATCTTTGTACACACCTATATACACATGAACACCTGTGCACACACCTGTGCATACAACTGAGCATACACCTGTACACACACCCCACACACCTGTATACACCTACATGCACCCACACACACCTGTAGTAATAAAAATAATAGCTTTATTTGTATAGCACTTTTCAATACAGGTAAGAAAGTGCTTCACTATATATCACTATATCAATATAAAACACCCATAGAAGGATAAAAAACAACTAATAATAATAATAATAATAAAAATAATATCACAGTAAAAGTTTTTTTTTATAAATGTGTCTTAAGGAGTGAGTTAAAACGGGTAACTGACTCTGCAAGCCTGATCTCCTCTGGCAGGTTGTTCTAAAGCTCTGACAGCAAAGGCCCTGTCTCCTCCTACGTACTTGTACACACATACAGACACCTGTATACACCTACACACACCTGTATACACCTACACACCTACACACACCCGTATACACCTACACACACAGATGAGTTTCCTGTAAGTATACTAAGGAGATGAATTTTACCTTTCCATAAACCATTTGTATGTGTGTCATTGAAATAGCGAAATCAGATGTAAAAAGATAAGATAAACCTTTATTGATCCCCAGTGGGGAAATTCAGTTGTTGCAGCACAACAGCAATAAATACAGATAAACAGGAAGTAAAATAAATAATAAGGGATATATAGAACTAAAATGAAATGAATACAAGTAAAATAGGAAATGCAGGAAGAGTATTTGGAGACAAAATTACGGGTAAAGTGACAGCGTGGTGTGGTTTTGTAGCAGAGGAATCAGTTTTAATTTAAATTGCAAATTTTCTCCTGTAGTAACTTTTCCACCAAGTCCATCATAGATGATCTGTCCGCTCTTTCAGGAACATTACATGCAAGGGATAATGCCCAACACGGTGTCCATTATGAGGAATTAATGGACAATGGGGAGGCCGAAGAGAGAAAAGGAATTAAGACCATTTATATTTTCATGTGTTTTTGCAATTAAAATGTAAAGTTTTTCACAAGCTGTAACTCAGTTTCCCTGGTACCACTTGAGGGTTTGACTAATACCTGGAACAATCAGCCTGCAGGACCCAGTAGGTAGCGAATGGGATGTGAGATGATTGATCATGTGATACAAAGTATCAGGAAGTTCTGCGGGGCAGTGTACTTCCTGCAGCTTGTGTATCACAGTCATGGATTATAAAGAGACCTGGATACAGTGTTGGAGGCGGTGCCTCGTTCATTCCTATGGAAGTTGCTCAGTGGCGCATGAAGCAAACATCCGGGAATTCAGAATGCGGAAGTTTACAGATTTTCCCGCTGTTGGGCCCATAGAGCATGCGCACTAGCGTTTCCGTAAGCCCCGCCCCCCAGCCGCTCGCTCTCGGGCTCGTTCACATGAATGGCGGAATAAAGTAACTCTGGATTCGGCTATTAGTGAACTTTACAACTTTTAGGACCTAATGATTTAAATAAGGGCTGTTAAAGTGTTAGAACTGGGTAGTTGATGTACCTCAAAAAAATGTATCCACTGAGTTACAGACGTCTCTTTCTCAATGTTAGTCAATGGGAAAAAGTCTTTTTAGGCCCAATGGCATCACGTGACGGACCCGGAAGTTGTAATTCCACCGTTTGGCCGCTATGTCAAATTGGCTTCAAAGTGTGGCGCACTTCCTGGGGGCTTGATCACAGTCCCCGTCGAGTGGTGTTCAGAGGACGAGGGCCTGAAGGACACGCTCAGTGCTGGAAATAAGATCAGCGAATCATTTAGGAGGTGAACAGACCTTTTCACCCTGCAGCCAATCACAGTCGAGTATTCACCAAGACCATGGTATAAATCCTTTGTCTCCTGTCTAGATTTCCCTTCTTGGTTGAGAAGTTTGTTTTCTTGCTGATTTATCACTTTTATCAGCTTAGTCAGCACCTGCTTTACATTGTGAACGTGCTCTTCCGCGCTTTTGAGTCCTGTCTATGCCTATTTTTTGGTCAACATTTGGGAGCTCACCCACTGCTTAGTCAAAAATCGCCTCCAAAACATTGGCTAAAGTCACAGCGTCTTTCTGGTGCAGTTTACTGCTAGTTTCACCAACTTGTACCTATGCAGGTGACCCACTTTCCAGACCAATTTTTCTCTAGAAATGTTAGGTTTGACGACCTAACAGCGCTATGTAAATACTTTTTTGGAGTAGCTTAGAGTTATCTTTCTGCCATTCAGGCTGATGATGTCACAGGAACTCATTGGGAAGGTTATTGGGGTCCTTGAGTAGGTTCCAGGAGTCCTTTAGGAGGCTCAAGGAACCTAGGAGATGAAACTGATATCCATGTTGTCGTTATTTAGTTGAAAAAAAAACTATATAATAATTAAAGACCTAAACACACACACACATACACGTTTGTACTTCTACAACCCTCAAACAGCCTTTTAAGGTGTCTCTGAAAGTGAGGACCGGCAAACATGTCCTTTCTCCCATGGTCTAAAACTCAAACTGGTTCTCACAAAGATAGATGTACACTCTGGGCGTGTGTGTGTGTGTGTGTGTGTGTGTGTGTGTGTGTTCACAGCAAACCAGCCTGCTGGACTCCTCCCATCCTCCCGGTTTCCCTCTGGACATAAATAGACTGGGGGGGGGGGGGGGGGGGGGGGGTGGTGTTGTTAGAAGGAAGTGTCGTCAGAATTTGGGCAGTGCTGTTCTGCTGCTTATTGTTCTCTGTTTGTTAGAAAGAACACCGAGAGGAAAACTACTGCTGCTGTTCAATAAAGTTTCTACTTTTGAATGCTCGGAGGAGAAGAAGAAGAAAGGAAAAATAGGGAGAAGGAGGCGATGGACGGCTAGATGATTAGAAGGTGGATATGAGGACGTAGGTGACCTGAGTTTCTTCTTTCTTAGTATTGTGCATCAACTTTGAACTGAACTGCAGAGTGGAGGCTGTGTGGTGTTCTGTAGAAAGGGGCTGTGTGGTGGTCTGTAGATGGAGGCTGTGTGGTGGTCTGTAGATGGAGGCTGATGGAGGCTGTGTGGTGGTCTGTAGATGGGGGCTGATGGAGGCTGTGTGGTGGTCTGTAGATGGGGGCTGTGTGGTGGTCTGTAGATGGAGGCTGATGGAGGCTGTGTGGTGGTCTGTAGATGGGGGCTGATGGAGGCTGTGTGGTGGTCTGTAGATGGGGGCTGATGGAGGCTGTGTGGTGGTCTGTAGATGGAGGCTGTGTGGTGTTCTGTAGATGGGGGCTGATGGAGGCTGTGTGGTGGTCTGTAGATGGGGGCTGATGGAGGCTGTGTGGTAGTCTGTAGATGGGGGCTGATGGAGGCTGTGTGGTGGTCTGTAGATGGAGGCTGTGTGGTGTTCTGTAGATGGGGGCTTCGTGGTGGTCTGTAGATGGGGGCTAATGGAGGCTGTGTGGTGGTCTGTAGATGGAGGCTGTGTGGTGTTCTGTAGATGGGGGCTGTGTGGTGGTCTGTGGATGGAGGCTGATGGGGGCTGTGTGGTGTTCTGTAGATGGGGGCTTCGTGGTGGTCTGTAGATGGGGGCTGATGGAGGCTGTGTGGTGGTCTGTAGATGGAGGCTGTGTGGTGTTCTGTAGATGGAGGCTGTGTGGTGGTCTGTAGATGGAGGCTGTGTGGTGGTCTGTAGATGGAGGCTGATGGGGGCTGTGTGGTGTTCTGTAGATGGAGGCTGTGTGGTGTTCTGTAGATGGAGGCTGTGTGGTGGTCTGTAGATGGAGGCTGATGGGGGCTGTGTGGTGTTCTGTAGATGGGGGCTGATGGGGGCTGTGTGGTGTTCTGTAGATGGGGGCTGTGTGGTGGTCTGTAGATGGGGGCTGACGGAGGCTGTGTGGTGTTCTGTAGATGGGGGCTGATGGGGGCTGTGTGGTGTTCTGTAGATGGGGGCTGACGGAGGCTGTGTGGTGTTCTGTAGATGGGGGCTGATGGGGGCTGTGTGGTGTTCTGTAGATGGGGGCTGTGTGGTGGTCTGTAGATGGGGGCTGATGGAGGCTGTGTGGTGTTCTGTAGATGGGGGCTGATGGAGGCTGTGTGGTGTTCTGTAGATGGGGGCTGATGGAGGCTGTGTGGTGGTCTTTAGACGAGTAAGTTGGAGGCTGTTGATGTGGTTGTTGTGAAAGAGTGTGTTAACATACCTCAGGGGTTTATGTTGTAAACTGATTAGTGAGCTGCTGCTGCTGCAGGAGAGCGAGCGTTAAAGGAACAGAGCGAGCGTCACAGAAAAAGAGCGAGCGTTAAAGGAACAGAGCGAGCGTTAAAGAAACAGAGCGAGCGTTAAAGGAACAGAGCGAGCGTTAAAGGAACAGAGCGAGTTGAAAGTCAACCTGGCAAAAAGATCATCAGTGTTTAATTGTGTTTTATTTTTGTGGCTGAAGACTTAGTGTCTGGACCAGAGTCTCAGAGCAGGACATCAGACCTCTAAACTTCTCTGAGTGACGTATTTTTGGTTGTGCTTAGAGGACTTGGAGAACGCGAGGGTACATGGATTTTCAGAGAAGAAAGAGAAGCAGAGAGAATGTTTCTGCATTAATAAATCTTATTGTAAAGTTATAACATGAATATGAAATATAATACAAGTTGCAAAAATATTATTACCATTCTAGGTGTTAAGACACAGTCGACTCGTGTTTTCTGTTCAAATGTAATACAGACTGTTTCTGTATTTTAATCTGTGGTGGAGCAAGTATTCAGATCCTTTGCTTAAGTCAAAATACACCAAAGTTGCAGTGTGTTAAGTTCTAAATTCACTCTTTGTGTTTCTGTCCTTCTAACTCAGCAAACAAACAGGAGAAATGTCTGAATGTGATTTGAATCCAACATTTAAATTATTTCAAATTAATAACACTTTGAACTAGACAAATAAATAAAAATGTTGGCAGACACGCAGCAGGTAGCTATATGTGATGATGTCACAGTGGTGATGATGTCACTGTGTCTTTGTGTCAGTCCGGCTGTTTGTTCGAGCTGAGGTCGGAGGTCTTCCTGCTGTGACCTCACTTCCTGTTGGAGCGCGACAGCGTAACAGCAGCCTAGCTGGTTTGTACAGACCCCATCGTCCAATCAGAACTCCCTCTGCTGTCACATGATTTAGAAAACCAACCCAATGATGAGATAAAGGAACAATTCACAGTGAAACTTTAAAAGTCTTAACGTCTCAGCTTTCTGCCAAAATACTGACGTAAATGACAACAAACAGGAAATAAATTCTCTTTTCCTGTTCTAATAAAGGTCTGCTGACATATTATAGATCTTAACAGATATTTATGACCATTACACATCTTTATGATCTTTACAGATATTTGTGATCTTTCCACATCTTTATGATCTTAACACATCTTTATGATATTTACAATTATGATCTTTACACATGGTGGTCTTATGGTTCTTTGTAATCGTTACAGATCGTTATAATCTATACTGGTCTTTATGAACTTTACAGATCTTTACTAGCTTACGGTTTTTTATAATCTTTACAGATCGTTAGAATCCTTACTGGTGTTTACTGTTTTTACAGATTTTTATAATCTTTACAGGTCTTTTGTGATGTTAACTGATCCTTATAACCTTAACAGACCTTTTCAGGACTTTATGTTTGGTTTCACAGGTGAGGGAGTGACACAAATCATGAAATCTTGTGAATGTTCAACAAAGCAGTTCATAAACGAGGTCCACTTACAAGCTTTTCCCAGTATTTTTAACTATTCCACATGGTCTTCATCAGCAGAGCAAGGTAGAGTTTGCTCGATTGTCATATTTGAGCTCAGTATCACAGATATTAAGTGGACTGAGTTGGATTGTTTTGTTAACAATTAAATTCTTTCATTTGAATATTTTCTATATTTCTATACATTTCTATAAATCCATCGAACATGCTGATGAAATTGCTTTTTGTTCATTCAATATTAATATAATTAGAAATGCCATATAAATGAGTATTATTAATGAACTCTCTACTTAAAATCACATGTAGTTTCATGAGGGGCGGACCTGATACTTTATGATCAATAATGATATATTTGTACATTTACCGCCTCATCTTTGATTGGTGTCTTTTTAGGAAAAAGTACATGTAAATCAAAGTATACTTTATGGCATTAACTGAAAAATAAGCAGATGAGGTCTCGGGAGGTTTTTCATCCCAGAGTATTGTCTGCAGGTTCTCACTCAGGCTGCATTCAGCCCAAATAGCCCACTCACATGACCGGCAGACTAAAGTACCTCTGGATTCAGCTGTTAGTGAATTTTACAACTTTTAGGACCTGATGATTTAAATAAGGGTTATTAAAGTGTTAGAACTGGGTAGTTGACGTACCTTTAAAAAAAAGATCCGCTGAGTTACAGACGTCTCTTACTCAATGTTAGTCAATGGAAAAAAGTCTTCTTGGGCCCAATGGCATCACGTGACGGACCCGGAAATTGTAATTCCACCGTTTGGCCGCTATGTCAAATTGGCTTCAAAATGCAGCGCACATCCTGGGGGCTTGCAATAAACCTTACCAATCAGAGCTTGTTTGTAGTCTGACAGGCAAAACCCAAGGAAAATAAAATTCAACTGTCAACTGAATCCTGAGTCCTGATTAACTCTTCTTCTTCTCCTGTGCTCTCTCTTCTTCTGTGGTCTGCAGTGAGTCGGCGTGTCGTTTCTACAGCCATCAGATGAAGGGGAAGCACCTCGCCATCAAAAAGATGAATGAGATCCAGAAGAACATCGACGGCTGGGAGGGGAAGGACATAGGCCAGTGCTGTAATGAGTTCATCATGGAGGGCACGCTGACCCGTGTCGGTGCTAAACACGAGCGCCATATCTTCCTTTTTGATGGCTTGATGATCTGTTGCAAGTCCAACCATGGCCCGCCGCGGCTGCCTGGCGCCGGCTCCACTGCAGAGTACCGGCTGAAAGAAAAGTTCTTCATGCGCAAAGTCCAGATCAACGACAAGGACGACAAGGAGGGTGAGTACCGGCACGCCTTTGAGATCATCCTGAAGGACGGGAACAGTGTGGTGTTCGCCGCAAAATCTGCCGAAGAGAAGAACGGCTGGATGGCGGCGCTGATCTCTCTGCAGTACCGCAGCACGCTGGAGCGCATGCTGGACTCAGCCATGCTGCAGGAGGAGAAGGAGGAGCAGATGAGGCTGCCGGGAGCCGAGGTGTACCGATTCGCTGAGCCAGACTCCGAGCAGAACGTTGTGTTCGAAGAGAATGTCCAGTCCAAGTCCGGGATCCCCATCATCAAAGCAGGGACGGTCCTGAAACTGATCGAGAGGCTCACCTTCCACATGTACGCAGGTAAGGCGTGATGTCACTGAGGTGTTTATTAACAGGACCAGGTGAGACGTGATGTCACTCAGGTCTTTATTAACAGGACAGGTGAGACAGGCAGACAGACAGATAGATGTGATAATAAGAATAATATATTTGTATAAAAAAGAGCAGCGGTAGTCTAAGGACTGGACCCACTGCCTCCACCTGACATATTATTTTCAGTTTGGCAAGATTCAAGAGCTAAATCTAACAATTACTTTCATTATTGATTGATCTCTGTTATTATTTATATTAATTGAGTCCAAGATGAAGTCTTCAAATGACCCATTCTCAGGATTTGCTGCTACTCTGGGATTTGGACTGTTGGTTGGACAAAATAAGATCACCTCTCTGAGGAACTGGGAGTGACATTTTATCACAGTTTGTTTGACATTTCATACACCAAATGATTAATAAAGTGATTAAAAATAATTGTCCTTAATTGAAACCCTGGCCTGACCAACAACCCAAAGATATTCTGTCCGCTGAATACTATACAGAGAAAAACAGAACAGTTTGCATTGATTTAACAACTGACACAATAAATCGATTGTCAAAGTATTTGCTGATTAATTTTCTGTGGATTGACTCATCAATGAAGGGAGTAATTATTTCAGCTTTAGAAGAGTTAGTTCTGTCTGCTGAACACCTGTCTGACTTGGATTTATGACTTTTAGTTAGTAACCCCCCTGAGAGCGACTGATCATTTGAATCAGAAATCAGAGACTTCAGACTGGCCTCATTCTGTCACAGTTGTTCCACTACAGAATTAATTTGAAAGAATTACGTTATATTTGGACAGAGTAAATCTCCTTGTCTCAAAGGTCACTGCTGGGGATTCTGGGTAATATTCTGAGCCGGCGGTGTGCTCGGCCGGCTCAATGAAAAGTTAAGAAAAGGTGTTAATAGCAGTACGGTTTCTAACTTGTGACTGGGTGGGCCGCCTGAAGCAGACCTGTGTCTCTCTGGGCATGGCGAGGGGGAGGGGTGTTGCTACGACAACTATGACCTCTGATGGCTCAGATCGCACACACACAGGACGAGGCAGAGCAACTAAAAACACACACACTCAAACACATAACCTGCTCTACCTGCTGGATGGGGGGGCGCGTAGGGGGTGCGTCCTTAAAGGCGCCGATCGCCACAAACTTGAGTTTTGGCCCAGAAACCTTCAGGCTACTTACCTGCTTCTCTCACCTGCCACCCTAATATAACACTTTGCAAAGTGAAGATAATGTTGTAGTACTGATGTTACTACTCTGTAGTACTGATGTTAGTACTGATGTTAGTCCTCTGTAGTACTGAGGTTAGTACTGATGTTAGTCCTCTGTAGTACTGAGGTTAGTACTGATGTTAGTCCTCTGTAGTACTGACGTTAGTACTGATGTTAGTCCTCTGTAGTACTGACGTTTATTCCTCTGTAGTACTGACGTTAGTACTTTGTAGTACTGATGTTAGTACTTTGTAGTACTGATGCTAGTACTGATGCTAGTACTGATGTTAGTACTCTGTAGTACTGATGTTAGAACTGATGTTAGTACTTTGTAGTACTGATGTTAGTACTGATGTTAGTACTTTGTTAGTACTGATGTTAGTGCTGATGTTAGTACTTTGTAGTACTGATGTTAGTACTCTGTAGTACTGATGTTAGTACTCTGTAGTACTGATGTTAGTACTGATGTTAGTACTTTGTAGTACTGATGTTAGTACTGATTTTTTTCATGTATTAATGAGTTAATTAAACTTCCTCTCAGTTTCTCAGAGTTTTTGTTGGCATTTTCAGACATCTCAAAGAGATTTAGTTTATTGTCTTGTGTGAACAGATTGATTATTAATCGATTAATGATTATTGATCCATCTGCTTTATGTCTCTGTTTGTTCCTTCAGATCCAAACTTTGTCCGAACATTTCTAACCACCTACAGATCTTTCTGTAAACCTCAGGAGCTGCTGGACTTGCTCATGGAGAGGTGAGCACCCCTGTCGGACATCACAGGGACCAATCACAACACTTCAGCATTTTCACACAACATCCAACAACATGTTAGATGTCCACTAATGTCCACTGATGTCCACCGTATGTCTTCAGTTCAGTTATATTATGTAAATGTTATTCTACAGGTCATAAATGTGTAGCAGAGACTTCTATGCTCTGAAAGGAGTCACCTCTGGAAGAAACATTCAAGTTATTTTTATTTTATTGATGTAAGAGTAGTCAGTTTATAAAATACCCATAATTTGACAGCTTGTAGATGTGTTTTTTTTTTTGTCATCAGTATGATTTTTACCACATTGAACCCAATATACTGTACATTAAGATATGTACAATGTTATTATAATATTTAAGTAATTTATTAATTGATTATTCCTCATGCCTTTATTATGTATTTTAGAGTGGGTGGATGGCCATCTGCCTCCACTCAGTTGGGTTGAAAGGTGGAGAGAGAGGGGGAGGACAGACAACATAATAATCAGACTAATAATAATAACAACTGCAGCAGTGAGTGTGGAGCAGGAACATGGGGGCAGTAGACGGCTGCAGTCACAGATCCAGACTCTACAGCTCCAGAGGCACAAACACCTGCAGGAAGAGAGAAAGCTCCAAACTACAGGAAGATGTGGAGTTAGTAACATGCAGAACTAAAGAAAAGAATGTCCTAAGACCACTGTTGTGTTTTCTTTTACTGGTCAAGTTGATAATCTAACAATTCAGCCTCTGTGCTGAAAATACTTTGGATCTGATACTATTTGATTATTTGATTATATATAGACATATGAGTGTGTCTTTGAGAGAAATCCAACATGTTTTACAGGATAACAGACACAAAAACACTTTGATGATGTCATCAGTTCTTCAATAAATCTTCAGCTGCCTGCTGCCCTCTACAGGAGGCAGAATATACAACAAGATATTAAATCCACAGTTAGATTGTTTCTGGCTCCATGGCGACTCCGGGCTCAAAGACTATTGAAGAGCCCTTGAGCTGCTCGGAGTGCTGATATCTGATCTGTGATGTGTTTTAGGTTTGAGATCCCGGAGCCGAGGCCGAGCGAGGCAGATCAGATGGAGGGAGGAGAGCAGCCGCTCAGCGCTGAACTCAAACGCTTCCGGAAAGAGTTTGTTCAGCCAGTGCAGCTCAGGTAGAAGCTGCTGCCACATGCCGTTTACTGCTGACTGACTCAAACACCTTGTGAACTTCTGTCAGACCAAAAACATTATTATGAATTACTCCTAAGTACTATTAGGAGTAACTCAGACCATCACGATAAAGATTAAGCCTGAATATTTTCTGAATACGATTCCTGAACTTCATCTGCAGCAACAGACTCAGCTCAGATTTCATCATCCAGGATGCAGAATTTAGATATTTTTAGATTTAGTTCCATTTAAAGGTTATTTCACACACTCAAACCAACAAACTCACAACAAACAAACACTCAGACGGCTACGTTTACAATTAATTGTTATGTATGTCATGTGGTTCTAATTATACAGAAAATACATTCTGACAATACAATTTTAATCAGTTAATTTGGACTTTTCAATCAGACCGTAGACCTCAGTGTGATATAACGATGATGTAAACATCACGTGACCTGTTTTAACTTCCTACAGAGTTCTAAATGTGTGTCGTCACTGGGTGGAGCATCACTTCTACGACTTTGAGAGAGACGCTAACTTGCTGAGACGACTGGAGGAGTTCATCGCCTCTGTCAGAGGTACGAAGGTACTTGACGTGCACATTCCTGCACGTCAAGTGAGCTGAATGAACTTATGTCAGGAGGTGGTTTGACCAACTGTGACACGTATTCTGAATGAGCTGTACACACTCTAAATAATGCTCCCATAACCCGACCAGTATATCACACGTTTTAATTAGAAAATGCTAAATTTGCTTAATTTTGAATATTCAAACCGAATGTGCTGTTTACGTGACAAGTATCAAATTCGGAATATTGTCATATTTGTTATAGTGGCATATTAAGCACATGTAAATGTAGTCAATGATGTCATGTGTTAGAAAAATGATGTCGTGTTACAGGTAAGGCGATGAGGAAGTGGGTGGAGTCAATCACTAAGATCATCCAGAGAAAGAAGCAGGTTCAGGTGAGCGTGCCCAGTCACAGCATCACCTTTCAGAACTCTCCTCCTCCAATCGAGTGGCATATCTGTAAACCAGGAAACACAGAGCAGTTCGACCTGATGACACTGCACCCCATCGAGATCGGCCGCCAGCTGACCCTGCTCGAGTCCGACTTCTACAGGTAACACTCAACTGTCGTACGCCTGTCTCACGCCTGTCTCACGTCTGTCTCACGTCTGTCTCATGTCTGTCTCACGTCTGTCTCACGTCTGTTGTACACCTGTCGTACGCCTGTCGTACGCCTGTCTCACACCTGTTTCACGCCTGTCGCACGCCTGTCGCACGCCTGTCTCACGTCTGTCTCACGCCTGTCTCACGCCTGTCTCACGCCTGTCTCACGTCTGTCTCACGTCTGTCGTACGCCTGTCTCACGCCTGTCTCACGTCTGTCTCACGTCTGTCGCACGCCTGTCTCACGTCTGTCTCACGTCTGTCTCACGTCTGTCTCACGTCTGTCTCACGTCTGTCTCACGTCTGTCGTACGCCTGTCGTACGCCTGTTTCACACCTGTTTCACGCCTGTCGCACGCCTGTCTAAACTGTCTCACACACCTGTCTCACACACCTGTCTCACACACCTGTCTCCCACCTGTGTCACTCACCTGTCTCACACCTGTCTCCCACCTGTTTCACCTGTCACACACCTGTGTGACCTTGTGTAGGGCGGTGCAGCCGTCAGAGCTGGTTGGCAGCGTCTGGACCAAAGAGGACAAAGAGATTCACTCCGCCAACTTGCTGAGGATGATACGACACACCACCAACCTCACCCTGTGGTTCGAAAAGTAAGATCTCACTATGACATCACTATGACATCACTATGACATCACTATGACATCACTCTTAATAATATTTTATAATATTTATAAAATAAAACTCAGCCCATTTAACCTCTGATTCTAAAAAAACAAACTCAAAGACTATCTTTTCCCATGTGAGGGAAGCGTACAGGTAACCTGACTCACCTGAAATCCTGAACACGTTTCTCTTCAGTCCAACTAAAGTACCTGGAAACAGATGAGAAGTGACTTCTGGTTGGTGATTCGTTCATTCAGATTTAAACCAGCCAATGAGATGTTGGAGCAGGTACTCACAGGTGGAGGCCAATCAGCTGATGAGAGAGAATCAACGTGTTCAGTCTGATCTCTGTCCTCAGGTCAGCCTTCAGACCAACCTCCGTCACCCTCCACCTGACCGCCACTGTTATTACAACCACGTCACACCTTCACCTGTATCTACACCTTCAACACCGTCCAGTGGTTTAAACAGCGCCACCCAACAGCTTCACCTGGGTCACACATGAGACTCACCTTTTACCTGTTGTCTGTGACCTGTCCTGCAGCACTGAGGTGTGTGTGTGTGTGTGTGTGTGTGTGTGTGTGTGTGTGTGTGTGTGTGTGTGTGTGTGTGTGTGTGTGTGTGTGCTCTCTGCAGGTGTATAGTAGAAACAGAGAACCTGGAGGAACGGGTTGCTGTGGTGTCGCGGATTATCGAGATCCTGCAGGTTTTTCAGGAACTCAACAACTTTAACGGAGTTCTGGAGGTGGTCAGTGCCATGAACTCATCTCCGGTCTACAGACTGGACCACACCTTCGAGGTAACAACAACACAAAACTGTCCAGGTCCAGGGACAGGTCCTGTAGTCCACAGGATACACCTGGTGATCAGGTCTGGTCTCTGCTCTGATAAGGTTCAGCCTGTCAGTTCTCCTATAAATAATAAACCTGTTGCTCTTTATTCAGTGAAACATTCCACTTTAAAAGAAGTCATGTAAGCTGTATATGCTGTGGATGAGCTGCTCTCTTTATACATTACATTAGCTTAGCTTAGCATCTCACTCTGCTGGCTGTTGGTAGTCAGGGTGCTATATACGATATAAGATCTTAGTAAAGATGTGGGGTGTGCATGTTACTGCACATTAAACTGTTTCTAAAGGACTAAGACTGACCTCCCACACATCATTGTAAAAGCAAAATGGCAGAGTGCAGTTCAAAGCCTCCCCCTCGCCAGCAGCAGCAATGCCGCCATGGGCCCGCCTTGGTGACTGCCCTGTGGAGGGGTCCGGCAGAGGGGCCACCGCCAGCACTAGCCATCCCTGGTCCCTTTAGCCACTCCTGCTGTGAGGTGGGCCTGTCTGACAGCACCACCAGCAGCCTTTTTATTTTATATAGGCATTTATTCCAGCACTACTCACTCTGCCACACAGGTCTGTTCAGATATAACCGCTGACGGGTCGACTAGTGACCTGAATGTGGTAAATAGCACCTTTAACTTTGTGTAGCTCAAAGGAGTAACCTGTGCTCAGGTGTGAGGTTCAAACGCAAACTCACAAGCTGCTGACTTCAGCTCAGCTTTCACTGTTGTTTTCTGTGGTGTCGTCAGCGTACTTGATGATGTTGTTGTTCTGGTTCATGGCAGTCCAGCCTGAGGGGGGGGCAACTCTTTGATGCTTCTGTAAATGTAGAGATAATCTGTTTTTTTGTTTTCAGCAAATTCCGAGTCGACAAAGAAAAATCCTGGAGGAAGCTCACGAGCTTAGCGAAGATCACTACAAGAAGTATTTAGCCAAACTGCGCTCCATCAACCCCCCCTGTGTGCCCTTCTTTGGTACGTGCTGACACATGTCTCTTTATAAAGAATGCAACGTGAAGGTCAAAGGTTAAAGAGTCTGTCTGTCTGTCTGTCCATCAGGAATCTACCTGACCAACATCCTGAAGACAGAGGAGGGAAACCCCGACTTTCTGCGCCGACACGGAAAAGATCTGATCAACTTCAGCAAGAGGAGGAAAGTGGCTGAAATCACCGGAGAGATCCAACAGTACCAGAACCAACCGTACTGTCTGAGAGTGGAGAATGATGTCAGGGTCAGTCTGACGATCACTTCCTGTTTACGCTGACGGTGTGTGAGGTGTCAGAGGTGTGATGTGTTTCTGTGTTTTTTGGAGCAGAAGTTCTTCGAGAACCTGAACCCGATGGAGGACATGTCTGAGAAAGACTTTGCTGATCATCTGTTCAACAAATCCCTGGAGATCGAACCTCGAAACGCCCGATCGTTGCCTCGATTCGTAAGTGTCACCATGGTAACCCAAACACCTGAGCTCACCTGAACATCATTCCAGCAGAACCTCCTGCTGAGTTGTGAGTCGGCACAAACCTCCTGCTTTAGCCTGAAACACACAAATCACCTAACTTGTCCTTTAATTAGAACATTTCTGAAGGTGAAAGTAACTTCATTTGAATGAATGTGAAATATTTGGTTAATCCATGAAGAATGAGTTTCGTCCTTAATGTTATTAAGGTTCGGGGGTTTTGGTCCTCTTTAGGAAACATTTTCAGCTGCTAATTAACATTAACTGTAAACTTTAATGTCCGCTGTAACCACAGGACAACAGAGCATTTAACAGATCACGCCACTGACTTACATCATGACTAAAATAAGGTGATGGATAAAATAATCATCTTATTTTGTAATGTCATGTGGCTTGTTTTAAGGGTTTTTTAGCCCTTCAGAAGTGCTTAATTTACAACTATCCATTCAGGCATCCATTAATGATTCTTTTAAAATCTCAGTAACACCTTAATTAAATCATTATTAATGGGTTCAAGGTGGAAGTGCATTCACCCTGCACCCCTTTTCAGATCAAAGAGTTGAAAACATGTAATTACCTGCAACGTGCTGATCTGCCACGTTCTGAAACCTGCCACAGGCTTTTTAGTAGCTGGACATAATTGGTAGTTTGTGAGGTGATGATAGTGACATACTACACTTGCATTTGTAGTATTGATTTTAAAAAAGAGAGAATATGGAGCCGTTCGGGCACTGCTTTTGCTGGACTTTCATCAGACAGCGTGCTTAACATGGAGACCACTGAAGACAGCATTTAGCCTTTCCTTTAGAAGCTGATGTGCAGAGGAAGCCTGTGAATACATGAGCAGATGATAACGAGGACGAGGAGAAAGAGCCACATTTCAAACGGCTCCAAATTCTCTTTTTTCATCAATACTACAAAAGTGCAGCAAGTAACTTCACTGTCCTCATTCATGTTTTTAGACAAGTTATAGCCTTTTCATCTAAAAATTCAGGATGAAAAGGCTCAACCCCATCTGTCAGCGCGACCACAAGACTCGCGCAAAACGCTCGGGTCAGACGAGTGACGTAAAAGTTGCATGAATTCCGATATGACTGTTCAAACTGAGGTTGCATTGCAAAAAATCAGACTTGTATCTGATGTAGGACCACATATGAAAGGGGCCCAAATCAGGTTTGAAAAGATCAGATTCCAATGTGTTTGTGCTGTTCACACTGTTGGGAGCAAGAAAAATCAATTTGGGCCGCAGTGTGAACGAGTCATCAGCTACAGATGAAAACAACATGATCTGGTTTCTGTCAGCTGGATGTGGAAATGCTTTATAAGATGATAATATGTCAGATGTTGAGTTAACAGGCTGCTGGTTACAAGATAGAAAAATGAAAATGAAGTAGTTTTTGTTGGTTAAACCTAATCAAATCTGTCTGGGCAGAAAACACTCATTACAATCGGTTTTTAAGGGTCATTTGGTTGGTTTTGGCACAAATTACCTGTTTTGTATTTTCAGTAGGAGTGTTGTCGGAGGTCTGATCAACATGTTGGATGTAAAATATAAAGGACTAACAATAGAGCCCTAAGGAAGTTAGAAAGAAGTGATCTGACAGAATCATTGCATAACTGTGAGAGAACCGTCAGAGGAAGAGTTGCATTGTGGATAATGTAGACACAAAGAAGAATGTGAGGAATTAACAAGACGGTATCTCTGGTTCTGCTCAGTTACAGGAGTGTGATGGTGGATGTGTGTCTGTAGCTTTTGTTTCTTAATGAGTCGTCTGAAACCCCCTCCTGTGTCCAGGTGAAGAAGTACACCTGCCCTCTGAAGTCTCCGGGCATCCGTCCGACCTCGACGAGGCCCGGCACCATGCGACACCCGACGCCGCTGCAGAACGAACCCAGGAAGATCAGCTACAGCCGCATCCCTGACAGTGAGGCCGAGGGGGGGGCCGTCTCTGCCCCCAACTCCCCCCGCACCCCCCTGACTCCACCCCCCGCCTCCGCCGCCTCCAGCTCCACAGACGTAGGCAGCGTGTTCGACTCGCCGCAGGGTCCCAGCAGCCCCTTCCACTCCAGTAAGACCCGCCCACTGACATGTTATCCCACATCAGTCATTATCTTCATGTTTGATCGATTGATCGATCAGGGACAGAGGACAGGTTCACTTCATTAAAAACTGACTACAACTCAGGTTTTTAAATCGTTAGATGTGATCAGTAAGTTCTGATCAGGAAATAGTTTATATATAAAACATGTTTCTGCAGAGAACACCGACACACTGAATTGATTTAGGATCAGTTTTTGTTTAAACTGAACTGATTGATGAAAACACATTTTAAAGGAACAGTTCAACATTTAGTGAACTACAAAGATTCACGACAAATATTTCAGATGGAGAGAGACGCTTAGCATAAAGACAGGAAACAGCTATTTTAGCTTAGCATAAGCTACCCCCATCCTCCTGTCCTCTCTCGTCCTCTTTCTCTTCTCCCCTTCTCCATATGCTGCTCCATGTGCTTTATTAAAACACAGCTACCTCCTCCTCTCTCCTCCTCGCTTCTCCTCCTTTCCTCCTCCTTGCTTTGTTCTCCCTCCGCTCCTCCTCACAGTGTGTTCTCCTCTTCACTCTGCAGCCTGCGACAGTATCTTCTCTCTGGTCTCTTTGCCTCACGGTCCACGTTAGTATTGACCCTCCGGACTCTCCGTACATGTGTCATCACTGACATCACACATACCTGTCCGTGACTCACCTGTGTCTCAGCTTCATCACTGATCGATACAGGGAACTGATCTGGGATCAGGTTTCTGTAACACGAGGTCAGGTTTTTAAAATGATTGGAACTGAATTGATTAATGACATGAACAAACCAACAGTGGCATCATGGCTGATATCGATCCAATAGATCTGATCGGTGCGTCTCTACCCTTACACCATCAAACTCACCTGTCTTAACCAGACTTACCTGTTCAACAGTTGTGTACCACATCTTGCTGCCACATTGTTTCCATAGTGACAGTCCGTCTCCATGGAAACCATCTGCTTTGATGTTGTACAGAACCAATCAGCTGCAGGCAAGATGAACCTGTCTATCAGGTTCTACTATGTCCACTCAGTGTTTATTAGGAACCCGTCCAGTGGGACACAACAGGTGGGTCAGGCTGTCCAGGTGTTCCTAATAAGTGATGACGCTTATATTGTTTTTATGTCCTCATCAACGTGATCATGTCACCTGTTTGTGTGTTAACGTCTGCAAACCATGTTTCCCCTGTGTGGTTCTAACAATTGTTCTCTCTGGTCTCAGGGTCCTCCTCGGTCTCCTCCATGGTGAGTTTCAATCGTGGTTCGGAGGATGTCCCAGTTCCTCCTCCGGTTCCTCCTCGCAGACGTCCAGAGTCGGCTCCTGCTGAGTCGTCTCCCTCTAAGGTGACTAACACGTTTATATGTGAACGTTCTGTTGTGTTGAAGTGCTAAACTGGTCAGAGGATCCACTGACAAAGAAAATGAGAACATGACTGTGCTAAAGAAAACATGACTGTTCTACTGAGAACATTTCTGTTGTAATGAGAACATGACTGTACTAAAGAAAACATGACTGTTCTACTGAGAACATGACTGTTCTACTGAGAACATGACTGTTCTACTGAGAACATGACTGTACTACTGAGAACATTTCTGTTGTAATGAGAACATGGCTGTACTAATGAGAACATGACTGTACTACTGAGAACATTTCTGTTGTAATGAGAACATGACTGTTCTACTGAGAACATGACTGTTCTACTGAGAACATGACTGTACTAAAGAGAACATGACTGTACTACTGAGAACATTTCTGTTGTAATGAGAACATGACTGTTCTACTGAGAACATTTCTGTTGTAATGAGAACATGACTGTTCTACTGAGAACATGACTGTACTAAAGAAAACATGACTGTTCTACTGAGAACATGACTTACTGTTCTCTAACGATCATCTCCCATCTCTGTACTGACTCTTTACTCGCCTCCCCCATCTCAGATGATGTCAAAGTTGGACAGCCCCCCCGCCGTCCCCCCTCGTCAGCCCACCTGTAAGCTCCTCCCCCCTCGTTACTCCTCGTCGCTGTCATCATCGTCTCCCCCCGACAGTCCCCCCTCCCTTCCTCCTCGGGAGCCTCTCAGCTCCCCTCTTCACCTCCTCCCTCCTCCTCAGGGCCGCCCCCGCTGTGACCTGCTGCCTCAGGCCTTCTTCCCCTCCACCGTTTCCTCCTCCCCCTCCATCAGCTCTGCCCCCACCGTTTCCTCCTCACCCCCCCTCCCTACCCCCGCCCCCGTCACCCTCACCCCCACCTCCAGGAAAATGCCTCTCCCCTCCCCTCCCCTACTCCCCCTAGACGGTCCCCCTGTGCCCCCCCGACACGGCGTCCCCAAACTCCCCCCCAAGACTTACAAGAGGGAGTCTCTGAGCCATGTTCCCCTGCTGGACACGCCTCCCGCACTGTGATTGGACAGATTGGACTTCCTGAAGGGGGCGGGGCAGCTGATTGGACAGCCTCTGGAGGAGGAGCTAACACTACAGCTGATTGGATCAGAACAAACAAAACAATGGATTTAAAGACAAAAAACATTTGATCAACCAATCAGAACGTTCTGATCCGATCTGGACTGAGACAATAAAATAAAAATCATGTGCTCTTATTCTGAAAAACCCCAGCTGCAGAACTTTGGAGAACTTGTCTGTCTGTGTTCAGTTTTTCATTTGTCTGTTTCTCGTCTGTGAGCTCAGACCTGATTGGACCTTGTGGTGTTGAACAGGGACTTTTACAGAGAGGATTGTGAGTAATGTAGTGCCTCACAGACTGAAGTGGACTCTGGGTCTGAGTTGTCGGTGTGTCTCCAGGTACCAGATCAGAACCAAAGAGGTACCATATTGGTTCTGGTGGACCTGATGGTGTTTCTCTCTGATTGTTAATGAAGATGTAAACAAACGTGATCATTGCCTTCTTTAAAACAAGGGAATAAACGTGTTTCTACCACTGAGCTGGCTGGACAACAGAAACCTACACGGTCTTTATTTTTATTTACTGGCAGTTTACTGGGTCCACTTCAAGTCACTTCACCTTTCTTCTTTATCTCAGTTCACCTCACTTCAAATCCCTTACACCAGCTCACTTACTCCACCTCACTTAACCTCGACTGATCTCACTTCATCTCACCTCACTTCACGCCTTGATAGACAGCAGAAACCAATGCTTTACTGTCTTTATTTGTCTTTACTGGCAGTGTCCTGGGTCCACTTCAATTCACATCACCTCATTTCACTTTATCTCACTTAAGGTCAAATTAACTGAATATCGAGGTGCCTCTATACTAATCTGGAACTTCTTTGAAGTGAAAAAAAACAAAAAAGTGATATCAGGATTTCCCCTGTGCAGACATCCATGAGAAGATCTGATTCACAACACAAAAGATTTTAAAATCAAACACTCGAGAAAGTGTGTTCAGAGTCCTTATGTATTCCACATCTCAGCTCGCACCTGGATGGACAACAGAGACCAAAGCACTTTGTTTAATTTACTGGCAGTCTACTGGGTCCACTTCAATTCACTTTATCTCACTTTCACCTCTAAGACTGAAGAACTCTGAGCATGCTCTGTGGGCGTGATCAGCTGTCACGAATGAAACGCGATTTTGAAACACGTGATCCAGTTTTCTTAACGGATCCATGAACCTGAGCGGGACCAGGTGAGTCTGGGGGGGATCAGCTTCCATGGTAACAGAGGTCAGACTGACTTAAACCTTATGAAACAACTCTGGTTTGACTGTTATCGTGGAAACTGTGTAGTCCAGAGGTATTCTGGATATTTAGACCTGGTTTTTGTGTAGCTGTTTAAATGACGTCAGATCAGCCTGAAATTAATATTTGTATCCTTCAATTTGACCTTGAATGTTATTTAAGTATGCTTCAAAAGGAGATTATTTTGGGATACATGGGAAAACGTCTAACCCAGTTTCTAATTTGGAGATATTTGAAAAAATTGTGTGCAGGAAGGTTAGATTTTTTATAAATTGTTGGAAGCTGGCAAACGTACCGTTAATGTCTAAAACAGCAGCTGTTTGAAATTAGTTTTCTTTGTAATGTTGTGTCAGTGATGTGATTTGAGATACTGATTACTGAGGGTTTGTACCAGTCAATTGTTTGTTGGTCTTTGCTTGGTTTTAAGAGCTGTGTGATTGTTGCCAATTACAATGAGTTTGGTCATTTTTTATTTTAAGAAGCTCCTTTATTCATTTTAGTAGGAGGTGTCAGTAGCTTGAAATGCTCTATTGGGAAGCCGTCTAGTCCGAGAGACCAGCATCTAGTTCTCCTCTATCATCAGTTTGTAATCCAGGGAGATGTATTCCATCAAGGAACCTTTTTGCTCCCATATTGTCATCGTCGTGCCCTGTGTTATAGAGATCTTCATTCAGTTGTTTAAATTCAGCTTTTGTGGTTGTTGAGTTGTCAAGGTGCCTGCCATCTGGTAATATTGATTGGATACATTTGTCAGATTTCTCTTAATTTGCGAAGCGAATTGTTTTGCTTGTTTTATTTCCAAATTCACATTAAGGATAATTTGTCCTGGCCACAGATTTTTAGACATCATCAGAAGACTCCTGATCCAGTCCAACAGGAATCCAGCTCATCCCTAAACCTCTCGTCACGTGACTGCCAAATTTCTCTCTGTGAGAACAAAAAAGATGTTGGACATTCCTTTTATTCTCAGTGGAAAATCCAATATTTGAAGTTTCAAAATTAAAATGCGTTTTGAGCGAGAAATGTGTATTTTCTTTTCATAATCTTCGTTCAGTGAACGTTTGATCTTTATTTGTTCGTTATTACAAAGATTCTGCTAGTTTTCTACCGTTGCTAAGGTGGTCGCTAAGGACGCAGCTATCGCTGAAACCATGTAACTTGCATGTTGTTTGAATCATCTTTAACATTTTTTGGCACAAAAACCCAAAAGTGTCCATATTAACACAACAATATGATGTTAATGTTATGACCATCAGTTTTGAGAAATAAAGTTTACCTGTCAGTTTTTGATCGCGGACAGCTACAGGAGGACATTGTGTTGTGGCCGGAGCGCGTTCGACTCTTGTTTTGGCTAAAATATCTGGATTAACCAACATATTTACTTTTTCTTGACACAGATCATCTTGATGCAGTGTAATTACTGGTTATACATATTTGGTATAGATAAATCTTTTTTTTTATGAGAATGGGAAGTTGTAAATACTGAACTGAGAGTACACTTATGAGTTTAAGGGGATAGTAAACACATTGGTGTAAACAGATTTTAAATATCTTATTGTTAAATGGATGGAAATAAATGTTAACCATATTTGACCCATATCTGACTGCGCCCCAGTTGTTGACTATACTCCCATAATAGCTGAGGCCCAGAGCTGTCTATAACAGTTGGTCCCATGTCTGTAGCCCCTCTTGTTGCTGAATTATGAGCCTAAACATGCACCAAGGTCAATTTTTTAAAGCACAAGCCATGAAGAATCTTCATACTGACATATGTTACCCTCCAGGTCAAAACCTTCCCAAACCATGTATTTAGTTTAGCTCTATCACAAAATTTTCATTTTCTCATTTCAAGGACACAATCCAGCCCAGGCCATTAGAAGTAATATAGTAATTAGTAGTAATTTAAAAGTAGTAGAGTTGAAGGGGCGCTCACAGATGCCTGAGACCAGCTAAACTTCAACCATGAAAAGCAACAAATAGTCAAGTCAATTTTATTTGTATAGCACCAAATCATAACAGAAGTTCTCTCAGGACACTTTCCACACAGAGCAGGTCCAGACCGACTCTTTAAATATTATTCACAGACCCAACAGTTCCACCATGAGCAGCACTTGGTGACAGTGGAAGGAAAAACTCCCTTTAACAGGTAGAAACCTGGAGCAGAACCAGGCTCTGGGTGGGAGGACATCTACCTCCACCCAGTTGGGTTGAAAGGGGGAGAGAGAGGGGGAGAGGGGAGAGAGAGGGGGAGGACAGACAACATAATAATCAGACTAATAATAATCAGTGCAGCAGTGAGTGTGGAGCAGGAACATGGGGGCAGTAGACGGCTGCAGTCACAGATCCAGACTCTACAGCTCCAGAGGCACAAACACCTGCAGGAAGAGAGAAAGCTCCAAACTACAGGAAGAGGTGGAGTTAGTAACATGCAGTAATGGGATAAGAGAGGAGAGAGGAGCTCAGTGCATCATGGGAAATCCCCCGGCAGTCTAAGCCTATTAACATAACTAAGGGATGGTTCAGGACTCACCTGAGCCAGCCCTAACTATAAGCTTTATCAAAGAGGAACATTTGAAGCAGACTCTTAAATGAGGAGAGGGGGTCTGCCTCCAGAACCCAAACTGGGAGCTGGTTCCACAGGAGAGGAGCTTGGTAACTGAAGGATCTGGATCCTGTTCTACTTTTAGAGACTGTAGGAACCTCAAGGAACCCTGCGTTCTGTGAGCGTAGTGCTGTAGTGGGGTAATACGGTACTATCAGCTCTTTAAGATATGATGGTGCCTGACCATTAAGAGCTTTGTAAGTGAGGAGGAGGATTTTAAATTCTATTCTGGATTTTACAGCGAGCCAGCGCAGAGAAGCTCATATTGGAGAAATATGTTCTCTTTTGCTGGTTCCTGTCAGTACACGTGCACCCGCATTCTGGATCAGCTGGCAGCCCAAGATTTTTACAATGTTACATAGATGAAAGAAGGCAGTTCTTGAAGGCTGTTTTATATGGGAGTTAAAGGACATGTCCTGATCACAGGTGACTCCTAGATTCCGTACAGTCGTCTTGCAGGTGTTTGGGGCCAAGAATAATAACTCCTGTTTTGTCTGAGTTTAACAGCAGAAAATTGCAGGATTTTTTTTTGTCCTTTTTAAGTTTGGCTAACTGATTGGTTTCATCTGGCTTTATCGATAAGTATAATTGAGTATCATCTGCATAGCAGTGAAAGTTTATGGAGTGTTTCCTAATAATATTGCCTAAAGGAAGCTTATACAAGGTAAATCACACAGAACCTTGTGGAACTCCGTGACTAACTTCGGGTGCACAGAGGATTCATCGTTTACATGGACAAACTGAAATCTATCTGATAAATAGGACATAAACCAGCTAAGTGCGGGTCCTTTGATGCCAATCAAATGCTCTAATCTCTGTAATAGGATACAATGGTCAATGGTATCGAAAGCGGCACTAAGATCTAACAGAACAAGTACAGAGACAAATCCTTTGTCTGACGCAATCAGAAGGTCATTTGTCAATTTCACCATGGTGCTCTCGAAATCCCGACTGAAAATCCTCAAATAAACTATTGCTGTTTAGAAAGTCACATAACTGATTAACGACCACTTTCTCAAGGATTTTGGAGAGAAAGGGAAGGTTATATATAGGTCTATAATTGGCTAAAACCCCTGGATCAAGCGTAGGCTTTTTAAGAAGAGGTTTAATTACAGCTACTTTGAAGGACTGTGGTACATAGCCTGTTAATAAAGACAGATTGATCATGTCTAGTAAAGAAGTGCTGACTAAGGGTAAAACTTCTTTAAGCAGCCTAGTTGGGATGTGGTCTAAGAGGCAGGTTGTTGGTTTAGACGAAGAAATCATTGAAGTTAGTTGGTAAAGGTCAATTGGAGAAAAACAGTCTAAATATAAATCTGGTTCTACAGCTGCTTCTGAGGTTCCTGAGGTTCCTGTACTCGAAGATATATCTGAACTAGCTGAGAGCAGAAGATGATGAATTTTTTCTCTAATAGTTAGAATTTTATCATCGAAGAAGCTCATGAAGTTATTACTACTGAGAGCTCTGGGAATACATGGCTCAACAGAGCTCTGACTCTGTGTCAGCCTGGCTACAGTGCTGAAAAGAAACCTAGGGTTGTTGTTATGTTCCTGTATTAGTGAGGAGTAATAGGCTCCTCTGGCATTACGGAGGGCCTTCCTGTATGTTCTAAGACTATCTTGCCAAACTAAATGAGATTTATTGATCGATTTATATTCCTCCAGTTTGGTGGAACGCCATTTCCTTTCTAGTTTTCGCAATGTTTCTTTTAATTTGCAAGAGATACTATGGAGCTAACGTCTTTTCTTTTATTACATTTTTAGAACAAGATCGAGGGTATGGTTAAAACAGTGAGTGGGTTTATGTACACTCTGACAGAAGCCAATCAAATCTAATAGTGAGATAAACACAGAACTAAGGCTATCATTATCTACGTCCACATGAATATTAAAATCAACTCCAATGATGACTGTCTGTCATACTGTCAGATATTAGATTGTTGACTAACACAGCTTTAGACGACAGAGATGTAATGTTCAAGAGTCCATGTTTAATTCTCTTATTTTGTTGTAGTCATTACCGCCGAGGTGAATTACGATCTTACTGTATTTCCGTTTATCTTTAGCCAGCAGTTTTAAATATGATTCAACATCGCCCGCTCTGGCCCCGGGGATACACTTAACTATGGCCGCTGGTGTTGCTAATATCACGTTTCTCCTGATCAAGCTGCCAATGATCAGAGTTGGTTTATCAGTGGGTGAGACACTGAGGGGGGAGAATCTGTTGGAAACAGACAACAATGCGGCCTTGCAGTAATAGTCCTGTCATGTGTCTGGAAGGCTGAAAGGTGAATAGTTGTCACTTCTGTTAATATTACCCAATAACTTACTCTCTTTCATGAAACATGTTTTTCCTCGTTTGCACCGACTCATGTCAGTAATTTGAGCCACTGCGATGGACAACTAATAATAATATAATAATAAAAATAATAGTAATAATAATAATAATAATAATAATAATAATAAACTGGCACAAACTCCCTAAAGGGGTACAACTTTAATACATTTCTATTTATTTATATATTATATTTATATATTTAATCTATTGCTAATAACATAGTCTCTTCTTCTTCAGTTTCAGTTATTGTTATAAAACATCCACTATTCATCTGTACCAGATTAACGTTGATCAGAAAACAATTAGCTGACAAATCAATTAGTCAACTGTTCAATAACTATTTGTTGAGATGGATTAATCATTAAACTTTCCTGCTTCTTAAATATCTCAAACTGATTTTTTGTTTTTTTCTGAAGACATGTTGACATCAGATATCGATCAGATCAATAATCTCTGATTATTTAGCTACTGATTTAAATAATCTCTCTGACTTCTTTAACATGTTTCTGTTGTTTATCAAAGTATTTTTTGATTTATTTGAGCTGAAACCCAGATGTCGTAATTTCACACCAGACAAAACTAAGACTTTTGTACATTTCACATTTTCATCAGATTGATGACAACAGGCAGGGGGCAGTCTTCAACCTTCAGTGGTTTTTATTGGACAGGAAGAGTCAACTGGTTCCAGACCAGCTGTCAGTCACAGCTGCTGCTGGGCTTTGATTGGTCAGGAAACAGAACATGAAGCTGATTGGTGGATTTCACCATCCTGTTTTAAGTCCCGTCTGGATCAGACTCTGGATCAGTTTGTGGATGATGGGGTTGCAGCTGGACCAGACTCTGGATCAGTTTGTGGATGATGGGGTTGCAGCTGGACCAGACTCTGGATCAGTTTCTGAATGCGGTCCAGGATGATCTGGTTGGAGCTGCAGCAGTCTTCAGGTCCATACGGTGCAGTGATGGTCAGAACTCCCGCCACCCTTAGCTCGTTCCCCTCCTCCTCCACCGGGATCCTGTTTTTCTCCAGCCACTTCCGGACGCACCCCATCCTGCTCCTCCGCTCCTCTGGGTCCAGCCTACGGGTCCTTGGGGGAAGGAAGGAGGTCTCGAGACGCTCTGTGGTCTCCTCATCAGCCTCCTGCAGGACCTCCACCTCCTCCACAGCATGACCCATCACCACCTGCACCGACGCCCCCCCCTCCTCCCTGAAGTTCACCAGCACCAGACTGCAAAGGAGACAGCAATACAGAGCCAGACTGTGTAAGAACACTAAAGCAGAAGACCAACAGAAAGACATTTTAGTGTTTGACAGTCGCAGGACGGAGCAGAAACTCAACCCCTGGAGCTCTGGAGCTCGGCCCCAGTCATGGACACCTCAGTCAAAAATGTCAAATATGTTTTAAAAAAATCTTTGTGAGGACGGCTAATCATGCTGCGTGTGTAGTGCGCTCCGGTCTTCCGGTCCTTTTCACTTCATATGTTCCTGTGGGAACATTTGAAGGAGCCTATGTTCCCCAAAACAAGCTTAGTGATAACTCTTCAGGTCAGTTCACATCTGCACCGTACCGGAAGTCCTGTATCAAAACGGTCTGTTACGAATACCGTTACATCCCTAATGGTCAACATACACCAAGGATACTGAACATGTACGTTTATATTTGTATTAACATGGTTTTATTATTTTCCTAAACAGTACATTTTTAATCTTCTTCTGAACCAGAAATGAACGACTGCTGTTTCCAGCAGAGAACGAGTTTGATCTCGGTTTGTGTTGCAGCTGAATGAAAATGTATTGATTTATTGATCCAGATGTGTCAAGAGAAACCTTCAGAACAGGAAGTGATGTCAAACCTCATGCTGTGCTCTGAGACAGACTGATGACATCAAACATCACAAGACAGAACACACATCAGGAGGCGGGGATCACACCAGAGACCCTGCGACTGGTGGACAACCATCTGAGACAGTTTCTATAATTTCTACACCTGAACATCACGTTCACCTGCTGCAGGTGTTTCAACTTTGGTGTGTGTAGGTGTGAGTGCAGGTGGGATGTTTTTCTTTTAGGTTCTGTAGTTTTCTACGTCAGCTAAGGGTGGGCGATATGGCTCTAAATTAATATCACGATATTTTAGTGTATTTCTATTTCTGATGTTCTTCACAATATTACAGACTAGTGATGTTGTGAATTCTTTCTGTGCTGCTGGGGAACACTGCCCCTAGAGGGCTTAGTGACAATTTCCCCTGTTACACAATCCTCCTGATTGGAGTAAGTGACTGCAGGTGTGCTGAGACGCACACAGGTGAAGACTGATCACTCTGCCAGTTCAGAGCAGTCAGATGTCTCCAGTCCAGCTTCCCTCATGCGTTACTGACACTGAGTTTCCTTTTTGACGCGTTATTGTTGGTGACCATATGTTTGAATCTATTTCTACCTGATTTATGGATAGCATGATTTACTTTATGGATTACTGATTTATGCAGTTGTTTCTTGTATATACACACTGCAGAAAACCGTGAATGGATGCAATAAATGGACAATAAATGGACAACTGATTCTGTATTTCCCAGAACTCTTCTTTGAGGCTCTTAAGCGGCCAACCGTCCCTACAGCAGCACGTGCGTGAGAGAAATTATCAACTGAAAATATAAATATTTTATTATTAACAGTTATATGTAAATATTCAGCAAAAAAATCTGTTTATATATTAAATTCAATTCAAATAGCTTGGTTGGCATTAATAAATATATATTGATCCTTAGCGTTAACGTTAATATTAATGACTGACTGGCACCGCACGTGTGTGCATTATGTTAATGAAGGTCCTCACAGGTACAGACAGCTACAGACAGGTGTGAGTATGTGTCAGTCACCTGGCGGACACCGGGTCCACGGTGAGCATCCAGCCGCGGTGCTCCTCATCTTTTCCCGCCTTCACCTTCACCAGTTTGTTGACGTAACTGATCCACTGCAGCGGACCTAACAGAGGCCAGCCGCACTGCATCACGGTCCACACGGTTATCACCGACCCTACCGATCAATATGAAAGTAATAAACAATACAACACGAACAGCGCAGCCACCGTCTTGCGACTGCTGCACGAGCTTTAAAATCCTCCGGAGGAAACAAGAGGCTGAAAAAAGGTTCCGGTTCCGCTCAGCTGTTCAGAGTGAGCCGCTGCCGCCCCCTGCTGGCGAACAGCCAACACAACCGCACGCAGCAGAAAAGAGCAACTGGGTTTCATAACGGAGAGTTACATCACACAAAGACACACCAGAAAGGGGAAATAAAAGCAATTAAGAATAAGTAATAATGAGATTAAATGAAAGACAAATAGTCCCAAAACTAGAAAAGCATAGTTACAGCACAATAATACGTTTGATGCGTTGATCAATAATATATAGAAGGTGGTTTGTTCCTTATTGTTGTCGACATGACTTCCGGATAGCACCAGGCTAAGCTAAGCTAACCTGCACAGTTTCTACTGTGCATCAAACACTGTTTTTAATGAATAATATTTATGATGAATTTACACACCTGATGCACCAGTAAATGTTTAATATTGGTTAATCTGATATTTTATCATATTTGTAAATGATGACAGATTTGTCGACAAATAATGAGTCAGGCTTTGTATGAATAAAATACGATACTGGGAGCAGATGACTGACTTTACTTTTACTACAGTTTTAAAAAGATGAGTGTTGAGCAGTATTCTGTCATCAGAGGATTTAAATCAGCAGCAGTTGTTATACTCCAGAGTCGCAGCAGCGTATAAAACCTTTGTCCGTTTATTCAGCCACACTAACAGGTGAGTCCTTATTAACGAACAGCAGAGCAGGCCTCTGATTGGTTGTTACAGTTGTACCTGTGCTGTCCATAGAGACAAAAGTGTACGTGGGGAACCTGGGGAGGGGGGCGGGGAAAGGTGAGCTTGAGTGAGCTCACCTTTCCTGGTCTTTCCCTGGCCTTCGGGTCGCCAGGGACCCTTCGGGCTTCGCCTTCGTCGAGTTTGAAGATTCAAGAGACGCAGACGACGCCGTCCGAAGGTTAGACAGAAAGTTAGTATTCAACACATTTGGATTACACGAACAAAGTATAACATGTCTGAGCATTATTGATTATTACAGATCGATCAGTGGGAGTTATGTCCAGGTCGAACTGTCCAGAACTGTGTTTGACCGAACTCCCACCAGATGCCCTTATGACCCCAACGATAAGTGTTACGATTGCGGAGAGAAAGGTCATTATGCCTATAACTGTCACTGCCACAGGAGCAGGTAACCATGACAACCACCACACTGCTGACCTCACACTGATATGACTGGTTGACTGACTGCTGGTTGGTTGGTTGACTGACTGACGGACGGCTGCTTGACGGACGGCTGGTTGGCTGGCTCACTGCACAGCCTCATCTCTGCAGTGAGCAGGTTTTCTATTGCCAGGCTGAGCTCACTCAGTCTGAACTTTAAAGTTTGTTTTAGTTGTTTATCTGTTAAGCAGATAATCTGCTGTGATGAACTGTTGATGTAGGGCCAGATAGTACTGCATTTTGCTCTGTGCTTTCGTTTGTGTTTGCCAATAGGTGACATAGTTTAAACTGTTTGGTAATTTGATTGCGTCTGATTGGTGATGTGTTCTGGTCCTGAGGTGTGTTAATAGAGCCGGTTTGAGGACTCAGGATCAGTTGGTTCCTAGTACTCCTCAGCTCTTGGCCCTGCAGGGATCAGTAATGATACGAGAGGTGTCACTTAGTTTTAAGTGTGTCCAAAAGTTCATTTCTCTTGTTTGTAAGTTTAGTATTAGTGGGTATTGGCCTAATTCTGCCCTGCATGCATTGTTTGTAGCTTTCCTCTGGACATGTAGGAGAATCTTACAGAACTCTGCATGCAGGGTCTCAGTGGGCTGTTCATCCCACTGAGTAAAGTCTTGTTTTGTAAGTGGACCCCACATCTCACACCCATAGAGTGCTATTGGTTCAATAACAGACTCAATTTTAACCAAATTCGAATAGATATTTCTGGTCAGTATTTGTCTCTGATAGTAAAGAGACACACTGCCAGTTTATATTCATGGTTTAGGGCCAGATAGCAGTGAAGTTTGTTTTGAGTTTTGGTTTGAGTTGTCAAATGTTCTAGATAGGCATCTTTTGTTAGTTTCATAATTTGGTTTACTGTGATTGGTGATTGGAGAGCAGTGCTGGTCTGAGGTTGAACAGTATTGTGCGTTAGTTGATCAGTGAGCCTCAGGTCCAGCTGACAGAAGGGACACGTGTCCCATCTAGAGTAGTCGTGATGAATGAGTCGACCCCAAACTTCACTTCCATAAAGGGCGATTGGTCACTGTCAGATATTTTTGTACAAATGTTCTTATCGCACAAAACTCTCTCTCTCTCTCTCTCTCTCTCTCTCTCGAAGTACAAGTACTTCCAAACCGTACTTCAGTATTTGTACTAAATGACTTTCCACCAAGTTTTAATTTTTTACATCGGCAACAGATTCACATGTTTAAGATTATAACACCAGAGCTCTGACAGCTGACCTGTGGACGCCCCCAACGGTTAAGCCCCACCTCTGTGATGATGTCATCGCTCCTCATTGCAGCAGCTCAGACTGAGAGAGTCAGACTGAACTTCAGCTCCAGAAAGACAGAGGAAGGAGAAGAAGAAAATGGCCGACTCAACCAGCAGCAGCCGTTCGGACTCTTCATCATCATCATCCTCACTCAGAGAGCTCAGGCACTCAGGTAGGACTCAAAGACCCACGTGTTCAATGTGGGAAGGTCATGTGATAGTCAAAAGCTCAAGACCTGCTACTAAATGGACCTCTAGGTGAGATTGTTCGTAGTCACTCAGTGTTCAGGTTCTCAATAATCTGAACTCGAGGTCCACTTACTTACTTTCTACTACATTCAGCAGATGTTCTGTTGTCATGGGGACAACCTTGTGTTCACAGTACTTTGTTAAACTGCTGTTTTCAGGGTCAGAAATGACAGGAGCTGATTGATTATGTGACCGTCAATGAATCATCTGATCAGTGAGAGTTTTAATAATCCTCCTTGAATGGGTTAAAGTTAGAAGATTTATTTAATGAGTCCAATAACCAAACAATAACCAAATATTCGGATGAAAATTGTTTAAAATAAGTCTTTGATACTATGACCGTTAAACTACTGTTACCAGTTAACTCACCCGCTCATTAATTAATGTAAACTCACCTACCAGCTATTTAGCTCTAACCAGTTATCTATTATAGACTGTTGGTTACCGTGTAAATGAAGCTGTGGTCAGACACAAAGCTCTATTGTCCTGCTCAGCTGACTGTTATTATTCATGGAACAAGCTGCTTACAGCTCAGGACTTTTACCCTCAACATCCCTGTGAGTGTTAAATACATCACATGTGTTGAGGGAGTTCTGCTCAAAACCCAAAAGATTCTACCAAATCTTTACTGACTCAATCAGGAGTTTCTGCAGCGCAGAACCTCACCAAATAAGATGACCTTCATTTGTTAAAGTTATTGAGAGCAACAATACAGTTTCTTACTAAACTACTGCTGAAAGTACTACAACTACTGAAAATACTACAAATACTGAAAGTACTACTAATAATAAGTGCATTGAGCAGCAGCTTGTTTGAGACAAGCTGGGACATGAGCAGGTGTCAGCAAGTTATTGATTGTAGAGAGAACACATGGACCAATGGAGTTAACAACACACTGCACGTTGAATAACCCCCCCCCCCCCCCCCCCCAGCCTTACAGCTGGTCCACTGGAAAGAACCGAAGAAGTCTGCGGTGTCGTTCGGCCTGTCGCTGCTGGTTCTCGTCTCTGTGGCAACACTGTCTGTCATCAGTGTGGTGTCCTACCTGCTGCTGACCTGCCTCTGCGTCACCATCACTTTCAGGTGAGGGGGGTCACCTGGTCTGTCAATGAGCAGACAGTGGAAGTATCTGCAGCCAATGAGAGCAGGTCCTGCTGTTCAATATGAAAACACTGAGATGATTCAGACCCCTCTTCTCATTTCTCGGTTCTTTCATCCTCTATTCCTTTCTTCGCCTCCTCTCCTCACGTCTCTGTACCTTCCACCGGGGATGTAAGCGGAGGAGGCAAAGAAGTGAAACGGGTAGAGAGGATTCCAGGCAACAGGCATTTAACAAATTGAGACATCCTTGCTTCGGAGCCATCATTTTAAAGCGACATCAGTTAAATATGACGTGTTTGTATTCTAGCTGTGTACATCGCAGTTGCTGAAAAGACTTTGCAAAGGATACACCTGTGCACCCTCACTCATAGCTCCTCTGGCAAGACTCCTCTCTCCTCTAGATTCATTTTGGGAATTTAAAGCATCCTTCAAGGTGATTCGCTGAGATCGATTTCCAGGTCACAGGTAGGAGGAGAGAGGAGACGAGGAGGCACAAAATAGAGAAATGAGAAGAACCCTATGTCATATGACAGTCGAAAATGTTCACACTCCACCAGGTAGCTGACAGGTGTGTCCTAAATGCTCAACGAGTATCCCACACTGCACCACAGTCTGCTGCTACACACCAGCTCAGCTGTTTTATGAGTCTTTAAACTAGTTTTTGGACCAACAACAGATATGTTGGATTTAAACTGATTATTATTATTATTATTATTACTATTATTATTATTATTATTATTATTATTATTATTAATGATGATAATAATAATAATAATAGACAACACTAAACAGTTATAATAACACTAAGAAAGAAAAAGAATATCTCATACTTGACACTGTCTACATAAATATTACATATGCTTTTCATCAATAAGTATGTTAGAAATGTTTGTGAATGATAAACTTCAACTCTATGGAAGTTACCAGACAACGTCACACAAGTATGATGACTAACAAACCACTTTTAACATAAAAACAGCAATCTGCTTCCTGTCTGTAGGGTTTATAAATCAGTGATCCAGGCTGTCCAGAAATCAGATGATGGTCATCCATTCAGGTAACACACACATACGCACACAGTCATATTACCACCACTTCAGAGGACATTACACTGACTTAACCTAACCATAACCACTAATTGAGCATCGCGTTAGTTCAGGTAGGCCACGGAGTCAAGCTCAGCTCAATATCCAGCTACATCAGCTGACCATTGCAATCTAGGAGCCACATCAGCTGATGGATCAGCTGATTCCCTTCTACACATCTATTGGTGATCTCATTCAGGGCGCCATATTTAAACTGCTTCAGCCGCCTATCCTGGCTGCTTCCTCCACAAGCCGCTTCACAACCCACCTCCACCCCAGCTCCTCCCTTCATGCTGTTTCTGACTTATCAATGTCATTTCTGTTGTCATTGATGCTGCTCTGTTCTGTACCCTACTGGGGGGTTCTTGCTGCTGCTCTCCTGCCTTAATCCTTCCACGTATGCACCTGGAAGGGCAGGGAGGTCCCAGAACAGAGCATACCGTCAAATACATCTAACTGCAAATATATCTACTGCATGTAGATCAAGTTTCTTTGACAAAGTGGTCCTGACTGAACTTGCTTAATCCTAAACTTACCTTAGCCTTAACCTAACCCTATGGTTTTATTGTACATATGATATCCTCTTTTAAACAATGCTTGATTTGTGTGGTCTTGTGTATTGGTTTATTTAATTAAATTGCAGAGTTTTTGCATTTATCTTTATACCCTTTAGCACTTATTTTTTACTATTTCAGATGGAATTCTTTACAGCAATTATTTATGTTTAGCACTTCAATTCAATTTATTACCCTGTATATAGCATAAACATTCCCTAATCCATAACCTTACAACTATTACTACTAAAAAGCTTTAACTCACTTGAAGGTACAACTTGACCAGGACGCCTCATTTTCTATTTCTTCTTTCTATAGTAGCTCCGAATGGACAAAGCAAACGCAGCCCCCCTCTTTTCCCATGTTATGGGACTTCTGCAAAAAGTTAAAGACAAGTCAATTTACTTGTATAGTGTCAAATCATAACCAATGTTATTTTTTCACATAGAGCAGTTCCAGACCGACTCTTTAAATTATTATTTACAGACCCAACAGTTCCCGCCATGAGCAGCACTTGGTGACAGTGGAAGGAAAAAGGTAGAAACCTGGAGCAGAACCAAGCTCTTGGTGGGCGGCCATCTGCCTCCACCCAGTTGGGTTGAAAGGGGGAGAGAGAAAGCTCCTAAATACAATGGAAGTGAATAGGCCTCCATTCTGATCTCCTCTTTTCTATTCTGATCTACTCTGACCTCCTCTGACTAATTTTGACCTCCTTTCGTCCTCCTCTGAACTCCTATGACCTCCTCCATCCTGTTCTGTTGTCCGCCATCCTCATCAGACATCTTCTGACCTAATCAAGCCTTCTCCATCCTGCTCTGATCTCCCCTTTTAACTCCTCCATCCTCCTCTGAACTACTTTGTCCTCATTCGTTCTTCTATGAACTCCTCTGTCCTCTTTGACCTCTTCTGTCAACCTCCGTCCTCATCTGACCTAATCTGACCTAATCTGACCTTCTCCATCCTCCTCTGATCCCCTCTGAACTCCTAAAACCCCCTTCATCCTCCTCTGACCTCCTCTCTCCTCCTCTGACAGGTCTCTGTTGGAGAGGGACATTTCTGTGTCTTCAGAGTCAGTCCGGCTGCTTGCTGATCAGTCTCTGGTCCATCTGAACTGGTTTAGCAGTCAGACCAGGAGGCTGCTGCTGGTTGAAGACCTGGTCGACTCTCTAAAGGTCAGATTTATACAGAACATGTTAGCAGGGTGGCTAATGCTAGCTTGTATTTATGTATTTAAGATATTTAAGATGTTTATGTAACTACATTGTTTTTCAAACCTTGTAGGTCCACCATTTAAGGTAAGGTGTGGGGGTGTTGCCAGGTGAGTGGCAAGACTGCGGGGCCCTTGGCATGTTGATTGGTTCTAGATTTAATGAATTGTAACCTCTCTTTTGAGGTTGGAGCTGTACTTTGTCAGGAGGTGGAGTTGGTGCAGGGTACCAACTGGACATAGTTTGACTCACCTCTCCACAGCACCAACTCAGGGACCAAACTCCTGGAGATGGGCTGGACTCTGGGAAGGCCGCCTCCTCAAAGCTCAGGGTTGCTGAGAGGAAGTCTCTGACTGTTCGAACTTCGAACTTCAGAGTATCCTCCCACCTCTGGGTGGAGTCCTGGACAGGATGCCTTTGAACTCCATGCAGGACATACCTGATGAACCAAAACGTCTAGTGAGGGGTTCACTGGGAACATTAGGGTGAGGCCCTTGTCCACAATGTCTCCCACCACCATCTAAGGAAGGCTGGGGACATGGAATCTGTTTGAGTCCATTGTGGAGGCGGGTGCTCAGAGTTGTGGTCAGAGGATCATTGGTGCTGGTTGTGGCTGAAACCAAAGGCCTTCAAGCTGAAGGACTCCTTTCTGGTTTGGTTGAAAGAGACTCCTGAAGCTGCAGACAGGTATCATGAGGCCAGAAGAACTGCAGCTTATTTAGTCACTGAAGTAAAAACTCAGCTGTAAGAGGCCACGAAGAAGGCTGCACAGTCATCCACTCTGGAAGGAATGTTTTGAGGAAGTCCTGAACCTGACTGACATGTCCTCCATAGAGGATGCCGAACTGGAAGACTTGGGGGTAGACTTGTCCATTTCTCTGGGGGTCACTTAAGTAGTGATAAAGCTCTGCAGTGTCACCTGGGGCCAGGGGCATAGATTCATGACTAAAACTCTGTAGCGTGTTGATGATGATAATGAAGAATTTTAAATCTTTCACAGAGAATTGATGAACCTCTTATAAACCTTTTTGTTCACAAAACATGCCCTTCCAGAACTCAGAGATGACATTAATGATGAATTTAGTGACAATAGCCCAATTTATGACAGGCCTCAAACTAAACTAGTCTAATACTCCCACATTCCAGGATATGGGCTGGCAAGTTCACCTCACTGTGAACTCATGAACTAAACAAAGGAAATTATATTATATATCATTCATTATATATGATATTAATGGTATATTAATTGATGTACCCTGCTTAGTTAGAAAACAGTATGAAGTGTTAATGTAACATGCTGAGAAACTACAAAACTGAACCCACAGCAACAGTGATTACTGATGTGGTTAGTGCTAACAAGGCTAAAACCCATGTGTTTGGACTTTATAAGGAGATAATGACGTGAGAATTCAAATAAGGCATCTGTCTATGCTACGTGATCATAGCTCGCAATAATACCAAATGTAAGTTGGAATGCCAAATGTGGAGACTTCAACCCAAAAACACGACATTATTGTGGAACATGACTAAGGCATAGATTAGAAATTTCAAAAGGGGGCATTAAAAATGAATAAACTGTTTTATTTCCAATCATTTTTCCAAATTCATGTCTTTTTATCATTTAACATATGCCTATCACCTACCACAGCCTAAAATATGCCCGAAACAGTTTTTTAATATTCAACATAACCTTATTACCTTAGCACCAACGTGGTGCTTAAAGCTGGAGTGTGGAACTTTTGTTTCCTCCTTCTTGAAGTGATCCCAGGAAGCAACAAAAATACTCAGTTTGAAACTCAATACAACAGTTGGCCAACAAAAATAAGCTTCTTGCGTCCAATAGACAAGCTTAGTGCTTCTTCTCCCATAGTCGGGCCGGTGCGCTGATGTCTGCTCCAGGGAGCTGTTGCCGATCGGTTTCTGTTTTTAACTCAGCATCACTACCAGTGAGCATTGTTTATGTAGGAGTCAGTTCACAGGTTTGACTAGGCGACCAAATTGACCTGACTTTTGTCTGTGCAGTAGAAGGTCCACAATGCGTGAATGAGGTCTGATCAACAGTGTGCAGAGTGTCTGATGTATTGTCTATCTGTGTCGGTCTTCAGAGCCGGGTCTGGCTGTCTCACATGTATTGGAGCGTCCACAGCCGTCACAGGGCTAAAATAACAGGTCACAGACTGATCTGTCATGTGGTCTTCAGGTGAAACTGAGGCGTCTTCGGGGGCACAGGTCACATTTTTATGTCCGTAATGTCTGCCTCTGACAGACTTGGCTGGTACAGACAGGTGTGTAATTCATTCTATAGTTCTCCTCTCAAAATCGAGAGGCTCTGGATCAGTCAAGGGGCCTTGTCTCTCTCCCACAGTTACAGGTGAGTCACCTTCAGCATTAAGATTTCCACTAGCCACGCAAATTGTCTCACTCCCTCTCTCAAACAAGTTGTCTTCTGCCTCCTCCACATCATCAGTTCCTGGAGCTGATGATCCTGTACCATGGATAAGGCAAGGTTAGACGTTGGCAAGCATCAGCATGTTCCTGTGGACCACTTTCTCCCTTCCACCGATTGTGTCACAGATCCTGTGCGTGTGCATCTCTGTGCTCATGTCAACCACATTGTAAATGGTTGATTCCCACTGGTTAGCAAGCTTCTTTTTACCTCTTTCCTTCTTGTTGACAAAGATCACTCTGTCGCCGATTTCAATTTTGGACCCCTTCAAGTCTATTCTGCTCCTCCGCAGCATGGTCTTGGGCAATCACCATTGCTTATTTCAGATCATTGGCGAGACATGCCACATACTTATCAGAGCTCGTCACAGCAGAGTCGTGTAAGACAGTACGAAAGAGGACATCAACAGGTAGGCTAGGGGTCTGGCCAAACATGAGGTAAAAGGGGGGGTAGTCTGTAGTCTCATGGGCCGTGCAGTTATACATAAATGCCAGAGTTTGCAAGCGTCGTAGCCAGTCAGCTTTCTCTTCAGGGGACAATGCACGGATCATGCCACCCAAGGTCCGATTGAACCGTTCCACACTCCCATTTCCCATTGGATGGTAGGGGGTTGTGTGGAATTTTCTGACACCTGAGCACACTTATCAGCCGACTCTCAAAGTTAGCACCTTGGTCACTATGGATCCTCTCTGGGAATCCAAAGACAGAAATACGGGCCCCACGTGACCCTTGCCACCTGCTTAGCTGTCTGGTCTTTACATGGAAACGCCTGAGCCATCCTTGTGAAATGGTCTATTATCACTTAGACATTGACAGGGAGCCCTTGCTTCAGGCTCGACTGTCTTGCTGACGATGCACTCACTGCACATTCATTTATAAATGCCAGTTTGTGTTTTGTGCGTACACTTCATTTATTTTGTGCGTACACTTCATTTATACATCTGGCTTCAGGTGAGGATGAGATTCACCTTGAGATGCAGTTTTGGTTGACTCTTCAGTGTTTTGCAGAGGTCAGGGACAGTACCTTTTGGACTGGCGGACCAGGTGGTGGTTCCCTTTTTTTTTTTCTTTTTTTTTTTAAAGGAGATCGGATGGTCAGCTCTGACTACCAGGGGATCACAATGCTCAGCCTGGGAAAGCTTCTGTCAGGTCTACTGAAAGGAGACTGGTTATTGAACCTCAGGTTCAGGAGAACTGAATGGATTCTCTTTGTCCCCAGTGGGTCCTAACATGTTGAGCCTCAACCACTGATGATTTGGTTGTGTTGTGATCTTGTTAGACCAGAAGAGGCCGCAGAGCCTTCTCAGGTGTCCAGCCAGCTTTAGTTTCCTGCATTAAGAGCTGTACATTAGGATGGACTTGATGTTGCTGTTATATGGACAGACCTTTGTTTTTAGGCTGCATTTTTTAGACTTCAAGATGTTGCAGAGATAACAAGACACTTTCAACAATCTTCTCCTTCATTCGTCCTGCTGTCCTTGGTGATAAGGCTGTTTGTTCTCTCACTGTTTCAGCTGTTTGTTCTCTCACTGTTTCAGCTGGCTGCAGTCATGTGGATGATGACATACATTGGATCCATCTTTAATGGAGTTACCATCCTGATCATCGGTGAGGCTTCTTCTTACTGACTCACTGACTTAAATTCAGTCTGCTGATCTGACACTCAAACAAAGAGCTTCAAACAAACTGACTCATCTTTTCTCTCTCAGCTGACATAATTTTCTTCACCAGTCCGCTGATCTACCAGAAGAAAAAGGTACTGCAGAATAAACTGATGTGCTTTCTCTCTGATCATCTGTTATTAACAGAACCTGCTCCACCTGCACCTTCTGTTAGTGCTAGTCATTTCCCAACTCATGCAGACATAATTTAGCTTTTTTTTGACATATTCTGACATTGTTTAAATTGTCTAAATGAAATGTTCAGGTGATACATCACCTTAAACTTCAGTGCTTCACTTGTTAAAACACACTCAACATATATAACTCATGGTTGTCATGATTTCACTTGTGAAATAATCTTTTATCCTTTGACTAATTTCGTTGCAGGTAGACATTCCTTCTGAGTAGTTCTTTGTCGGATTAGTTAGCAGGATAGATGTCCTGCCCAGGAGATCTGATTGAGCAGACTTTATCTCAGGACACTTTTCATGTAGAATAGGTCTAGACCGTACTCTTTAAATATTATTTACAGAGACCCAACAGTTCCCACCATGAGCAGCACTTGGTGACAGTGGAAGGAAAAATTCCCTTTAACAGGTAGAAACCTGGAGCAGAACCGGGCTCTGGGTGGGCGGACATCATCTCCACCCAGTTGGGTTGAAAGGGGAAGAGAGAGGAGAGAGAGGGGAGAGAGAGGGGGAGGACAGACAACATAATAATCAGACTAATAATAATAAGTGCAGCAGTGAGTGTGGAGCAGGAACATGGGGGCAGTAGACGGCCTGCAGTCACAGATCCAGACTCTACAGCTCCAGAGGCACAAACACCTGCAGGAAGAGAGAAAGCTCCAAACTACAGGAAGAGGTGGAGTTAGTAACATGCAGTAATGGGATAAGAGAGGAGAGAGGAGCTCAGTGCATCATGGGAAATCCCCTGGCAGTCTAGGCCTATAGCAGCATAATTAAGGGATGGTTCAGGACTCACCTGAGCCAGCCCTAACTATAAGCTTTATCAAAGAGGAACGTTTGAAGCTCCCAAACGGGGAGCTGGTTCCACAGGAGAGGAGCTTGGTAACTGAAGGCTCTGGCTCATGTTCTACTTTGAGAGACTGTAGGAACCACAAGGAACCCTGCATTCTGAGAGCGCAGTGCTCTAGTGGGATAATAGGGTACTATCAGCTCTTTAAGATATGATGGTGCCTGACCATTAACAGTTTGTAGGTGAGGAGGAGGATTTTAAACTCTATTCTGGATTTTACAGGGAACCAGTGCAGAGAAGCTCATATAGGAGAAATATGTTCTCTTTTCTACTTCTTGTCAGTACACGTACAGCAGCATTCTGGATCACCTTGAGAGTCTTTAGAGACTTATCGAGGCAGCCCGATAATAAGGAATTACAATAATCAAACCTAGAAGTAACAAATGCATGGACTAGTTTTTCTGCGTCTTTTTGAGACAGGCTGTGCCTGATTTTTATAATGTTACGTAGATGGAAGAAGGCAGTCCTTGAAGTCTGTTTTATATGGGAGTTAAAGGACATGTCCTGATCAAATTTTACTCCTAGATTCCTAACAGTGGTGCTGGAGGCCAGGCCAATGCCATCTAAAGTAACTATATCTATAGATAATCTGTCTCGCAGGTGTTTGGGGCCAAGTACACTAACTTCAGTTTTATCTGAGTTTAACAGCAGAAAATTGCTCTAGTTGTTTAATGTCCTTGCCTGATCGGTTTCATCTGGCTTTATCAATAAATATAATTGAGTATCATCTGCATAGCAGTGAAAGTTTATGGAGTGTTTCCTAATAATATTGCCTAAAGGAGAGAGATAGATAGATAGATAGATAGATAGATAGATAGATAGATAGATAGATAGATAGATAGATGGTGAATAAAACTGGTCCAAGCACAGAACCTTGTGGAACTCTGTGACTAACTTGTGTTGCGGTGCGCAGTGTGCACGGAGGTTTCATCATTTACATGTACAAACTGAAATCTGATAAATAGGACAATAAAATGCTCCAATCTCTGTCATAGAAGCTGATGGTCAATGGTGTCAAAAGTGGCACTAAGATTTAACAGAACAAGTACAGATACAAATCCTTTGTCTGATGCAACCAGAAGGTCATTTGTAACTCTCACCAGTGCTGTCTCTGTGCTATGATGCACTCTAAATCCTGAGAATCCTGTTAGATATAGGTCTATAATTGGCTAAAACCTCTGGATCAAGCGTAGGCTTTTTAAGAAGAGGTTTAATTACAGTTAATTTAAAAGGACTGTGGTACATAGCTTGTTGATAAAGGCATATTGATCATGTCTAGTAAAGACATGCTAAGGGTAGTTCTAAGGGAACTTCTAGCCTAGTTGGGATGGGGTCTAAGAGGTCTAAGAGGCAGGTTGTTGGTTTGGAAGAAGAAATCATTAAATTTAGTTAGTGAAGGTCGTTGGGAGAAAAACAGTCTAAATATATATCTGGTTCTAAAGCTGTTTCTAAGGTTTATGTGCTTGAAGATAAATCTGAACTGGTTGAGGGCACAAGATGATGAATTTTGTTTCTAAAAGCTCATGAAGTTATTACCATTGACAGCTCTGGGAATACATGGATCAACAGAGCTCTGACTCTGTGTCAGTCTGGCTACAGTGCTGAAAAGAAACCTAGGGTTGTTCTTAAAGTCATTATTGTAGGTGATTTCAATATTCATGTGGACGTAGATAATGATAGCCTTAGTTCTGCCTTTATCTCACTATTAGATTCGATTGGTTTCTGTCAGAGTGTACATAAACCCACTCACTGTTTTAACCATACCCTCGATCTTGTTTTGTCATATGGAATCGAAATTGAAGATTTAAAAGTCTTCCCACAAAATCCTGTCTTATCAGGATTTTGAATTTATATTACTGGACTATAGGCCATTAGGCAAACATTCCTTTAGTAGATGCCTGTCTGATAGTGTTGTAGCTAAATTTATAGAAGAGGACTCCTATGCTAACTTTAGTCCCTCCCAAATTGATCATCTGGTTGATAGTGCTGCAGGCTCTCTGCGAACGACTCTTGATTGTATTGCTCCTATCAAAAAGAAGATAATAAAACAAAAGAGGTTAGCTCCATGGTATAACTCCTTAACCCGCAAATTAAAAGAAACATCGCGAAAATTAGAAAGGAAATGGCGTTTTACCAAACTGGAGGAATCTCATTTAGTTTGGCAAGATAGTCTTAGAACATACAGGAAGGCCCTCCGTAATGCCAGAGGAGCCTATCACTCCTCACTAACAGAGGAACATAAGAAGAACCCTGGGTTTCTTTTCAGCACTGTAGCCAGGCTGACACAGAGTCACAGCTCTGTTGAGCCATGTATTCCCAGAGCTCTCAGTAGTAATAACTTCATCAGCTTCTTTGATGATAAAAATCTAACTATTAGAGAAAGAATTCATCATCTTGTGCTCTCAGCCAGTTCAGATATATCTTTGAGTACGGGAACCTCAGGAACCTCAGAAGCAGCTGTAGAACCAGATTTATATTTAGACTGTTTTTCTCCAATTGACCTTTACCAACTAACTTCAATGATGTTTTCGTCTAAACCAACAACCTGCCTCTTAGACCCCATCTCAACTAGGCTGCTTAAAGAAGTTTTACCCTTAGTTAGCACTTCTTTACAGACATGATCAATCTGTCTTTATTACCAGGCTATGTACCACAGTCCTTCAAAGTAGCTGTGGGCGGCCGTGGCTCAGTGGTAGAGCGGGGTTGTCCAATAACCCAAGGTTGGAGGTTCGATCCCCGCTCTCCCTCCCGAAGATTGGTGGACTGACAGCTTGCCGACGGCCGAGGTGCCCTTGAGCAAGGCACCGCACCCCCAATTGCTCCCCGGGCGCTGTGAACTGCTGCCCACCGCTCCAGTGTGAATATGGCACCTCTCTCTTTGTGTGACCCTGTGCATGTGTGTGTTCGTACAGGTGCCACTGGATGGGTTAAATGCGGAGAAATAATTTCACGTTTGTGATTAATAAAGTAAATTAATTAAACCTCTTCTTAAAAAGCCTACACTTGATCCAGGGGTTTTAGCCAATTATAGACCTATATATAACCTTACCCTTTCTCTCCAAAATCCTTGAGAAAGTGGTCGTTAATCAGTTATGTGATTTTCTAAACAGCAATAGTTTATTTGAGGATTTTCAGTCAGGATTTAGGGAATTTCATAGCACAGAGACAGCACTGGTGAAAGTGACAAACAACCTTTTGATTGCGTCAGACAAAGGATTTGTCTCTGTACTTGTTCTGTTAGATCTTAGTGCCGCTTTCGATACCATTGACCATTGTATCCTATTACAGAGACTGAAGCATTGGATTGGCGTCAAAGGACCCGCACTAAGCCGGTTTCAGTCATATTTATCAGATAGATTTCAGTTTTTCCATGTAAATGATGAATCCTCCGTGCACACGGAAGTTAGTCATGGAGTTCCACAAGGTTTGGTGCTTGGACCACTTTTATTCACCTTGTATATGCTTCCTTTGGGCAATATTATCAGGAAACACTGCATAAACGTTCACTGCTATGCAGATGATACTCAGTTAAACTTATCGATAAAGCCAGATGAAACCGGTAAGCCAAGCTTCAGGCATGTATTAAGGACATAAAAGACTGGATGACCTGCAATTTCTTGCTGTTAAACTCAGACAAAACTGAAGTTATTGTTCTAGGTCCTAAACACCTGCGAGACGCACTATCTATAGATATAATTACTCTAGATGGCATTGCCCTGGCCTCTAGCACCGCTGTAAGGAGTCTAGGAGTAACCTTTGATCAGGACATGTCCTTTAATACCCATATAAAACAGACTTCAAGGACTGCCTTCTTCCACTTACGTAACATTATAAAAATCAGGCATATCCTGTCTCAAAAAGATGCAGAAAAACTAGGTCATGCATTTGTTACTTCTAGGTTAGATTATTGTAATTCCTTATTATCGGGCTGCTCCGATAAGTCTCTAAAGACTCTCCAGCTGATCCAGAATGCGGCTGCACGTGTACTGACAGGAACCAGCAAAAGAGAACATATTTCTCCAATATTAGCTTCTCTGCACTGGCTCCCTGTGAAATCTAGAATAAAATTTAAAGTCGTCCTCCTCACTTACAAAGCTCTTATTGGTCAGGCACCATCATATCTTAAAGAGCTGATAGTACCGTATTACCCCACTAGAGCACTACACTCACAGAATGCAGGGTTACTTGTGGTACCTAAAGTCTCTAAAAGTAGAATGGGAGCCAGAGCCTTTAGTTATCAAGCTCCTCTTCTGTGGAATCAGCTCCCGATTTGGGTTCGGGAGGCAGACACCCTCTCTTCGTTTAAGAGTATGCTAAAAACATTCCTTTTTGATAAAGCTTATAGTTAGGGCTGGCTCAGGTGAGTCCTGAACCATCCCTTACTTATGCTGTTATAGGCTTAGACTGCCGGGGGATTTCCCATGATGCACTGAGCTTCTCTCTCCTCCTCTCCCTCTCTATCTGTACGCATTCCTATCACACTAATACAGGTTACCAACTCCATTTCTTCCTGGTAGTCCTTGTGCTTTCTGTGCTTTTTTGTCTTCTCACTTTCTGCAGGTATTTCCGCCCCTGGAGCTGTAGATTCTGGATCTGTGACTGCAGGCCGTCTACTGCCCCCATGTTCCTGCTCCACACTCACTGCTGCAGTTGTTATTATTATTAGTCTGATTTGTTGTCTCTCCTCCTGTTCTGTCTCCCCCTCTCCCCCTCTCTCCTCCCCTTTCAACCCAACTCGGTCGATGCAGATGGCCGCCCACCCAGAGCCTGGTTCTGCTCGAGGTTTCTACCTGTTAAAAGGGAGTTTTTCCTCACCACTGTTGCCAAGTGCTGCTCATGGTGGGAACTGTTGGGTCTCTGTAAATATTTTAAAGAGTATGGTCTAGAACCACTCTATGTGAAAGCGTCTTGAGATAACTTTTGTTATGATTTGGCGCTATACAAATAAAATTGACTTGACTTGACTTGACTTATGTTCCTCTATTAGTGAGGAGTAGTAGGCTCCCCTGGCATTACGGAGGGCCTTCCTGTATGTTCTAATACTATCTTGCTAAACTAAATGAGATTCCTCCAGTTTGGTGGAACGCTGCTAACAGACGTGTGTGTGTGTGTCTGTGTAGACACAGATTGATCAGTACGTCGAATTGATTCGATCCAGAGTGGAAGAGACGCTGCACAAGTGAGTTCACATCTGAACCACATTCATGTTTCAGTGTTTTTTTAGTAACACATGACTTGGTAACACATTACAGTAACCTGATAACTTTTTCAGTAACAGTAGTGTCAGAGGGTTACTGTTTAAAAAGTGAACAACTGAGTTTGGGGCAGTCACTGACGCTAAGCTAACGTTAGCTTATGGGGTGGGGGTTGCTCCGTGGAAGCAACAAAACTTCAAGTTTGGGGGGTCTCAAAATAAATGACTGTTACCATTTCTAAAGCTAAATTGAATTATATAAGAAATACATCAAATTTAAAGTTAAAAACAAATGTTTCCTACTGTCATCAGTAGTTTTGTACATGATGGTTGGTGAGAACTGCAGGTGTAGAGGCTGTTTTTCATCAACAAGAGGCAACAGTGAGCTCATCCCACACTCCAAAACAAGCTACAATACATTTATCTTTCAGTGTACTAATCAAAATCTATTTTGAAGGTTAATTTGAGTTTTGATATTTTCTAACCACTAATAACAAATTATTTTTCTCAAAGATTCACATAAACACATGAGCTGCTGAAGCAGCATCAGAGTATTTTGGGACTCAGTACAGACAGCAACATAAACACAACATACTACTTTATAGTGTGTGTGTGTGTGTGTGTATATACACACACATATACACACACTTTAATACATGTCTCTGTTGGTGCTCAAGACAGGTGCTAGATATATTATGTTTTTTGCTAGAGGATGCTATACGTTGCCACGCGCTGCCACACGGTTCTACTCCTAACAGACTTTTTGTGTGTTTTCAGGCTGCAGGACAGGTTACCTGGAGCTGTGAAAAGAACCAAAGTTGAGTGACCACCTGACCTTCCACACACTTGCACACACTGTGGTTCCTCCTCTCATTGGTCCATTTGTCAGTGACTCACCTGCTGAATTTCTTCTAAAATCTTGCAATAAAATCCTGACTGATAACAATCAGTGAATGTGTCTGATTGTTTCATTCACACTGAAGCCTCTTTTTTTTTCTCCACATTTTATATATATATATATATATATATATATAAAATGATAAAAAAATCTCTCTCATAAATATAAAAGACAGCCATTATTGCAGCCAAAATGTGACACTATATAGAAAATGTATAAAGGTAGTACTGTAATGATCAATGCCCCCCTAATTCCCTCTTAATCCTACACACTGGTCCTTTAAGTACATCAACTTCATCAAATAAGAAACTGCTGAAGATACGAGGAAGAATTTTATTATGGGCCAAGGTGCAGTCTGAACAGGTGAGCAGGACTGGGGGGCCGACAACCTCTGGAGGCCGACTAGGAGGCCGGTGGAGAGGGTAGATCTTCTTTACTGAGTCACAGGAAACTCAGTAAACAAAGGAAGCATGGTCTCGGGAAACTCAAGATGCTTGGCCGTAGGAATCAGGATCTCAGGAAGCGGGGCCGCAGCAATTGGGATTCTCAGGAGGTTGAAATTCCAGAAATACGGGGGACGCTGCGAGCGCTGCAAACTCTAGGGGCGGAGCCACTGCAGGTGCTGCAGATTCCAGGGGCAGAGCCTCCAGCACCACTGTTAGGAATCTAGGAGTAACTTTTGATCAAGACATGTCCTTTAATACCCATATAAAACAGACTTAAAGGACTGCCTTCTTCCACTTATGTAACATTATAAAAATATCCTGGCATATCCTGTCTTAAAAAGATGCAGAAAAACTAGTCCATGCATTTGTTATTTCTAGGTTGGATTATTGTAATTCCTTATTATCGGGCTGCTCCGATAAGTCTCTAAAGACTCTCCAGCTGATCCAGAATGCGGCTGCACGTGTACTGACAGGAACCAGCAAAAGAGAACATATTTCTCCTATATGAGCTTCTCTGCACTGGCTCCCTGTAAAATCCAGAATAGAATTTAAAATCCTCCTGCTCACCTACAAACTGTTAATGGTCAGGCACCATCATATCTTAAAGAGCTGATAGTACCCTATTATCCCACTAGAGCACTACGCTCTCAGAATGCAGGATTCCTTGTGGTTCCTACAGTCTTTAAAGTAGAACAGGAGCCAGAGCCTTTAGTTACCAAGCTCCTCTCCTGTGGAACCAGCTCCCGGTTTGGGTTCTGGAGGCAGACCCCCTCTCCTCATTTAAGAGTCTGCTTCAAATGTTCCTCTTTGATAAAGTTTATAGTTAGGGCTGGCTCAGGTGACCCTGATGGGAATCTGGATGGGAAACCAACAAAAAGATCATACCCTCAGAATCCAGATCGCTGGCTGTCTGATGAGATGAAGGACGAGCTGGAGGACATCTGTAGACAGACAACAGGCTGACCTGAATACAAAACATCTCAGAACCAGGTCCAAGTGTTCTCAGCATGGTCACTGTTCTCAGTGAATCATGGTTAATGTAATAACAGTAGAAACCAACTTTTATCAAATGATGAGTTTTTGAGATGAGTTTATATTTAAAATTTTGGGTACCAATTTGATTTAAAAGCCCTGGGGGGTATCATCTGGTTTATTGATCATCGATAATCAGTGTACAAACATGTAGTAACTGGTGTATTGATCCTCTACCATCAGTGTACAAACATGCAGTAACTCATGTATTGACTTACATTTGGTAACTAATACATTCACCCATACTTACATCTACATTGTAGATAAGACTTTATTCATCCCATACTGGGGAAATCCACTTGTTACAGCAGCAGACAGATACAGCAGCAGATAAATAACATGTACAAATATAAAATATGAGAAAATAAGAATAAAGGAAATTAAGAAGTCAAATATAAAAATATACAAAAAATATATACAGAAATATCCACCTTTTACTAAAATGTAAATATATAGCACAATATGCCTACAAGTGGGAGATTGACCATCTTGTGACCTGGTGCGGAGAGAACAACTTTGAGCTCAATGCTCTCAAGACAGGGGAGATGGTTGTGGACTACAGAATGAACCCAGCCCCACCCACCCCCATCACCCTGAGAGACTCCCCAGTCAACACTGTGGAGTCTGTCCATTGCCTTCCTGTGGTCTTCCTGTGGAAGTCAATCACCATCTCCTTTGTCTTTGTGGCATTGATGTGCAGATAGTTAAGTTCACACCAGTTGACAAAATTGGTGATGACCTCCCTGAAATGTATATTTAAATGTGTAATGTTGATGTTATAAGGCCTCTAAGGCTGATCACCAAACGGACCCAACCCAGATCTCCAGGGATTCACTGTGTGTCAGTTGGGGTTTTGGTAATTTGATTACTTACATATAATATTTTTTCACCAATAGAGTGAAATAGCGACTGTTCCTTGCATTATCATATAAGCATATCACTAGAGCTGCATCTATAATCAATAAGTTGATCAACAGAAAATGAATTGCCAACTATTTGACAACCGATTATTTCAAGCAAAAATACCAGAATCATTTTCGATTTAAGTTCTACAGGTCGGTCAAGCTGTACAGTCATACTTAAAAAAATAATAGGCTAACTTTTTACTGTATTTTCTTGTGTTGTGTTTCTGTTGTTGCTTGAAAATGGGAAAGTTCCGAAAGACATTTTGGAACAAACAGAGATACTTTCTTAAATACAGGTTAAACCTTCACTTCAGATGCCTATTTAGACAATGTGAGTGAAAAACATTTTAGTGATGCCGATCAACGTATCTGCAGAAAATATCTCTCTCATTTCAACCCCTTTTAAAATAAACACAAGAAAGCTAAAATATCTGGGAATTTGGGTTACACATAACTACAAAGACCTATATAAGGCAAAATTTCTACCCCTGTTAGATGGTCTGAAACAGGACATTAAACGTTGGGATCTGTTGCCCCTTTCCCTGAGTGGAAGGATCAATACTATCAAAATGAATGCACCGGCTTCATTGGTCAAAGGTTAGGCTGTCCAAAATTAGACCGGAGTTAAACCCTACCTGCGATAGATGCAAACAAGCTCCTGCAACTCTACTACACATGTTTTGGACATGTTCAAAACTACATCACTTCTGGTAGTCAATTTTCAATACTCTCTCTAAAATATTAATGGAGCCGCTAGATCCATTCCCTCTTACTGCTTTATTTGGTGTCACTCAACAGGCTGTGAATTTAAGTAATTGTAAGTCTAATATGGTGGCCTTTTGTACACTACTGGCCAGACGTTTGATTATGTTCAGATGGAAAGACCCTCTTACCCCTGCATATTCCCACTGGATCAGAGAGACTATGCAGCATCTGAAGCTAGAAAAAATAAGATATTCTCTCCAATGGTCTGTTTTGAAATTTTACACAACTTGGCAGCCTTTCTTGGCTTTTGTGGATCAAATGGAAGCAGAAAATGTAACACTGTAATACATGTGAACCCCTTACTTTTATTGTCACATATGTTTTTTTCTGTCTCTGCTATATTTATATATATTTGTTTACGTGACGCACCTTGTCAACAAGCACATAAAATGAAATCTTTGCTTTAGCGGTACAGGTCTGGTGGGTGGGTGGTGACCAGGGATTAGTTACTGTTTGTATTATGTTTGTATTTTGTATGTTACATATGTTGAAAATCTCAAATAAAAAGACCTTGTTCAAAAACAAACATTTCAGTGGAGAAAGAAAGTGTTTTTATTTATTTATTAAACATAAATATTTCTATATAAATCTTTCAATGTATTTTCAGGTCAACCATGATGATTCTATTTTGAAAGTTGTTACAGGAAGCTATGCTTATTTCTACAGTTGTGTCAGATATCAGAGATAAAAATAAACACAGCATGAGCGCAGAGTTAAATCTAAGGTGACATGTTTCTGTCCGTGCTTTTATTTTGTCTCTTTAACGTCGTCATGTCGGAAAACAAACTGACTTCAGTGGATTTTGAGATTTTTGGGAAAGTGCAGGGTAGGTCACATGACATGTGATACATGTCACATGTATGTTAGTGTGTATGTGTGTATGAAGTCATATAGGGTTACAGACATGTATGATGTCTGTGTGTTGATTACATAAAGATTCTCTATAATATTTCTGTAGGGTTAACATCTACAAATATTCAGTATTCTAGAACTAAATACTGTCTGACAGTCAGCAGTATATTTAGTTTAGAAATGACTGAAATCACAATAATAATTTAACAAAATGTGACATCACTGCAGCTTCATTGAATTTATGAGCAGCAATATTTTATCATATAAACATGTAAACTGTATATTATTATGCTTATAATGAGAGACTAATGAGGTATTTGTTTGTTTTCAGGTGTTTGCTTCAGAATGGTGAGCTTCAGTTCATATTAATGTATTCATATCATACTACTGTGATAATGTTAGAATGATATATTCTAACTATTCTAACTATCTAACTATAATGTAGTGTTAAAATTATACAATCATATGATGTTATGTTATAATATTATAATATAATGTTGTTTATTATATCATTATACTATATATATTTATTCATATATTATATACTTATATGATTGATGGATGAATAATTGATGATGAATGATCTCAATGAAATTTCCTGAATAAATAAAGTTGTATTAACCGAACATTCAAACTTGTTTTGTGATGATGTGAATCCGTCCTTCAGTACACTGAGGACCAGGGTCGCAGTCTGGGACTCAGCGGTTGGGTGAAGAACACCAGACAGGGAACTGTGATTGGTCAAATCCAGGGACCTCTGGACAAAGTCAATGACATGTGAGTTCCTAGTGACCAAACAGTGAAGACTCACCTCCACACACTGACCAATCAGTGAGCAGTGAGTTTACTGATGAGAGTCCGCACAGCGCACTGGAAATAAATGTCATTAAAACTTCTTTATACTGAACATTGAGTCTCTGAAAACTCCTGATAGTACCTGGTCACACCTTTACCTGGACGTAACCTCAGGGTTTAAGAGTTCATCTTAGGGACATTTTATCCACATTTCTTCTTCTTCTTGTGTTTTTCAGGAAACTCTGGCTGAAGAGCATCGGCAGTCCAAGCTCTCGAATCGATCGAGCCATCTTCTCTGATGAGAGAAACATTTCCAAACTGGAGCTCAACGGCTTCTCCACACGCTACTAAGCACGCTCAGATACCTTGGAGGTCTCATCATCAATAACCATCACATCTGCAAAAATAATTACTTTACTGCCACTGATTTATCAGTAAAATAAATTATCTGTAAAATCTTAATTTTCTTACATTTTATCATCCATTAGTATAAAAAGTCATCTAATTGATGATGAAAGTAATCATTTGTTACAATGTTTTATGATAAATACTAGAGCATCAAATGTAGATTAATTCGCTAATGAAAAAAACAAATGCGCTATTTCCTCGTTTGTTTTGAAAACTACAGTGAGCAGCAGATGTGATTATGTTTGGCACTCGTACCTACGGCCATGCTGATATTCAGTACGACAGGACGAACTCAAGTGTCATATAATCACTTATTTTTCCACTGACAGACAGACAGACAGACAGGTAGGTGAATACTGACAGACAGATGTTATTTTATTGTTTTATTTTTAAAGGGTTTAGTCGGGTTACAGAGACCAGGATCCATTGCGTACTGAACTCGTTACTTTTTCTATTTATCTGCAGCCTACAACCCTCTTCTTCTTGTCTTCTTTGTAATTAAACTATATCTGACGGGAGTGAGTACTGCTGTACTGAATATCCGCATGGCTGTGATTTGATCTTTCATATCACAGAAGATAATCACAGTCGACCGCTTTTATACCACAGATCTACAAGCGCCATTTGTTAGTTAACAGTAAAAAGCAACAACAGATTATGATTGTTCGCTTATTTTAACATTTATTTGGCTCCGCCAACAAAAATAGTTCTGCACCTGGACTGTTGCCAAGCAACACATAAACATTCACATAAACGACATGCTTTGTATCATGTACATTTATCTGTATGTGTTTCACTGTGCAGCCAGTGAAATCAGAGCCTGTTGACGTGATTCAATGACTTAACAGCTGATCGATAACTTTATCAATTATAGTTTTAACTGTCATATATAACAGATATACCAGAGGTCATCTTCATATTGAAGTGATAACCCAAAATAGTGTTATTCATTAATTTATCTTTATTTTTTCATTTATCTGTTTTGTTTCATTTCTTTTAGCTGCTCTTATCTTCTTCTTTGTTTTGCCTTGTCTGCTAATGTTTATATTTGAGTTTGATTTTAATCTGTTTTCCTTTCCCTCCTGCACATATCGACTGTCTTTTACCGCCACGTCTTAACAGTTAACTAAATATAAACTAAAGTTGAACCTCATGAATGATACCAAATTGCAAACTGATCAGTTGTTTCCATCCTGTACAGAGTTTTCAGTTTGGTCCAATTATTCCTGTTTTCACCATCGACTGTAATGTTCAAAGTGATTTAACATGACTTAATATGGCTTCTTACTGTTTATGTTTTAAGAGGAATTATTGCATTATGTAGTATTTTATTTGAAATTGCTATTATGACAATAAAATATTACAATGTTATAATTAAATTGGTCCAGTTTCCCTGGAAGAGTCTGATATATTTTAATAATAAAGCTGAATATTATATGTAATAATGATGATATTTAACATGTTGGGGAAAAAACAAAACACAGATTAAATGCTTATCTGATTTATTCAGTGAGTTTAAACATAATTAATATTTGTGGAAACTTCACTGTCTTACATGAAGAAAAACCACATCAACACTGAGTGAATATTTATATGTTTTTCTATAAATATTATATATCTGTGTATATATGTGTCTATAAATATCAGATGTGTACTTTCTTTTCCCATCAGTCTTTGTCCTGTCAGAGGCCTCATGATGTCAGTCTTTAACAGACAGATATGAAATGTTGTGTAGATATTTATGTTTCTGATGATGTCTCCTGCAGTGCCACCATGAGGACAAAATGTTAATTTTTGACTGATGATCTGCACAACTCGTTCTGTCAAACTCAGTGATGCTGCAACAGTTAAAGTTCTGGCAGTAAGCTTTAACTTAAACCATGAACCCCAAACAGATGTGTTTTAATGAAAGGTTTTTTCCCACTCAGACCACTAAGAAACAGGCTGTTTGTCTTCCAGTTAACCCAGTAGTGACCTGGTAGTTTCCAGTAAAACCAGTAATAAAAATTTAATTTCCAGTTAGACCAGTGCTCTGAAAATGAAGGACAAAGCAGCTCCAAAAGCCAAACCCAGTGACAGAAAGAAAGCCATGATGGTTCCAGCTGTTTCTGCTTCATGAGGAAGAACATTCCTGTAGAACAAGAGAACTGCATTAATTATTTTTGACTTTATTGAATATGTAATGTGTAATATATTATGTAATTCATTACATTATTATATATTAACTATGTGTTAAGCGTGATAAGTATGTTTTCCTGTGTTTGGTGTGTTGAGTGTGTTCGTGTGTGTTTGGTATGTGTTAGTGTTTCAAGTCAAGTCAAGTCCATTTTATTTGTATAGCGCCAAATCATAACAAAAGTAATCTCAAGAAATTTTTCAGATTCTAGGGTGTGTTGGTGTGTTTAGGAATGTTTTGGTGTGTGTTGTGTGTTTTGTCTGTTTTGACTCAGTGTCTTACTTTGGTCCGAAGCACATGCAGAGGCTGGCCAGGTATCCATTACTGAAGGCAAAGAGGATCATGAAGAAGATGAACCAGCCGTCATGATGGAAGAAGACGGGCAAGTGGAGACGAGGCTGAACGTTACATAACATGAAGAGAGGGACGAAGACGAGACGACACACGATGGACGCAGGAAGTAACAGACTGTCCTTCTTTGGCTGGAAAAAAAGAGACAAAACTTAAGTTAATCAGTTTATCAATACATTTGTAAATATCATTAAACAACACGAAGAGAAGGACGAAGAAGAGAATACACATGATGGCTGGAAATAGAGACAATAACTCTTTAATTAATCAATTTCAACAGCTTTAAAAAAAAAGAATTTTATTAATATTGAGAAGTGATTAACAAGAAGACACATATCGTTGCTGTTTGGAAACACTGTTTCTATAAAAAACTTTACTTTTCATGAATTTAAAAAAATAATTGAACACTGCGTTGTCATAGTTGGTATTGTGTGTTTATATAGGCTCAGATACATGTGTCATTATACTATTAATCTTTCACCAAAATCAAGCTCAAATGGAGTTTTTAAAATCAAAAAACAAATGAAAGGTGGGTGCTGCTGAGCATGCTCATGGTGTAGACTACCACAGCTCCTGCAAAATTCTAATATATTAATATATTGCAAATCTCATAATAACTCTGACATGAATATAAAATACATTAAGTAATCTGTGACTATCTCTACAATGTAGTAGGTCGACCTGAAACACCATAAAAAAAAACGTGGAAGTATTATCAAACCCAATGGTACTATTCAAACCTCAATCTACTCATTTCGTGAGGAAAACCAGGCGTCCATTGCTTCTTTTCACTCAACATGCAGTTTGGAATTTTCACACTCATCGCTGGCTAAAGGAATACTGTGCTGAGAGAGAAAGTGACATACTCGGCAAACTATATCAGAAGGCAGAATATTTGTATTTTGGGAATGAAAGACGAGACAGGGATCACAACCTATGGAGTTTATGGAGAACCATCTACTTCTCAAGGTGTTTGTCTTTCTCAGTTTTGTCTTTCGACAGAGCCCAGAATTTCAGCCCCAAAACCAGGAGAGGGCGACAACAGATCACGGTCATTCATAATAAAGCTTCATCACAGCTCAACCACAACAAGAAGCGCATGAAGTTATCAGACCCGTCAAAGACGCTTGCATACATCAGCGAGAACATCGCTGTTGGCCAACTCTCCTCTCCAGGCTCCAGTATAGAAGAGGATATGTGAGGTAATGGGCCAGGCCCAATGTCACTATTAGTCTCACGCTCCAACATAGCTGTTTGAACAGTAAGGAGACAAACTCTGTGGATTAAAGCTGATCCAAGAGCTGTTTGATGCTTAAAATTAAACTCACCCACATACAGACAGCTGTTAAGCTCCGCCCGCCCCAGTCACACAAGTTAAAAAGGAGGAAACAGCTGACTGGGATGAAGTACTGGTCTGTTAAAGACAAAGAAAAAAACATAATCAAACTGCAAGTTGACCTGAGTGCAAATTGAAGAAATGATTCAAATCAAATCAAATTTTATTTATACAGCTCACAAACACAAAAAAGAATTTGCCTCAGAGGGCTTTACAATTAACAAACAACACTCAATTCAGGTTAGGAAAAACTCCTTAAACCTCTTTAAAAAATTCAGAAAACTAAGCAGGAGCAACAGAGGAGGGAGTCCTCCCAGGAAGGACAGACAGGAAATCCATGACGCGTGTACAGAAAAAACAAAGTATATACAGATAATGATGAAATAATTACTGATACATGTAGATTATAAAACAAACGCAAATAATAATTATGACTAATGATTAATGGTGTAAAATTAAAAAGGACAAATATTGGTGTGTTGATTAATCAAACTTTGATGTTTATTAACCCAAGTGGAGAGAGAGACAGGGTCTGTGTCTTGAAGGAAGGTGTAGTTATAGTCTGACGATAACAGCAACAGCACAGAATTACCAAAAGACAATTAATGCTTTCACAGAAGAAGAAGCCTATTCAGACCAAAAGTGACGTGTTGACTCACCCCAGGAGCCCTCGTCAGCGAGGGTGGATTTGGTGTCAGCCGTAATGGCGGGAAATGTGCCGATGGTGATGGTGAAAGTGAAACAGACTGACAGAGCCAACCTCCAGATCTGAAGGTCAAAGGTCAGTGGGCAGGAGGAAGTTAAAGGTTACAAACATAATCAATCAATTTGTCAATTTAATAAGTGACAATAATAAAGATGGTTAAAGGTAAATGTATTTCCCATCACACCTGTCTGAAGGTGTCACCTGCTTCTTTAAAAGGAACTAACTCCTTTTTTTTTATCATGTAGCTAAATAAATAAACTACATTCAGACATAGAAAACATTTTACTGACTTAGAACTTTGACTCTCACGGCTGCAAATAAACATTTCAAAACATTTTAAAACAAACACTGATCCTCTTCACAATGTCCATATTTTATTATTGATTGTTTTCTGAATACAGATCATTAACACTGAGCGGAAGCTGATCAGTCCGAAATCTGATCAGATGATTCAAATAATGTTCATCAATGATTTTATTGATTAATCAGTTATATAATATATGAAAACAGTTATATTATGAGTGTCTCTGACCTTCTTAAAGATTTTCATCATTGAGACGTCCTGTTGTCTGTCCTGATCAGCTGCTTCACCTTTACTCTCTGAAGAAGAAGAAGAAGAAGAAGAAGAAGAAGAAGAAGAAAAAGATTCACACATTCCAACTTTAGGACAACTTTTTAAGTTAATCAATTCTACTAAAAATTGGGACAGTTTCTGAAATTGACGTAGCCTGGCATTGGCAGACAAATCCGCAAATGGGTATTAGAACTTCTCAGTTCAATTTCAATTTCCAAGGGGCGTTATCAACAAGTGCAGACAACCAATCAGAGCAACGAAACGCAGTCCTGTCGTACGGTACGTCCAGTCAGAAGTACGGCAAATACATATTTCTTATCAACATAAAGTTTAAGTGCAGTTGTTTGTTCTTCTTGTAGAGAAAATGTACTGTCCAGTCCGTTTAATACTGCTCCTATAGCCAGCCGTGGAATGCTCTACATTGTCGGTAGCCATCTTGGTTATTTACGAAGATGCCTCAATGGTGCTCCTCTCTGTCAGTCATCGTGTTTATCCCGCCCTATATTAGATAAACGGTTGTGATTGGTTCACCAGATACCAGTTCTGAAGAAATCTGTCTGAATGGGAGAGGGGCCCGACGTATCTGCCAGAGCAAATAAAGCATGAGCTCGTAAAATCATCTGGTTCCCAGGCTAAAATTTACTAAATGTTTGTAAAGAATTCTGGAAATTGAAATACTGGACGAAAGATTGACTTTCAGAAGACAAAAACTATAGTTTATAATAAACAACCTATCAATTAAAGTATATATATAGTAAACTAAACTAAAATTAGACTAAAACTGAAACTTAACTAAACTAAATGTGTCATATATTGCGATTTATGGCCTTTTACTGACACCTGTTGTAATGACTACCACATTACATGTTAGAGTCGCTAGAAGGCACACTTGCTGTATACAGTTGATAATAAACCAGCTACTGCTGCACTAAGAAGATTGTCTCAATCTAATTAAGTCCGGGTCGAACTGTTATTGTCGTGACTTTTGGAAGCTCGCAGACTTGGCCGTGAAAACGAGGGAGTCGTGAGAACAATCAAGCTAACCGGACAGTGACTTGCTGACAAGGCTTAAAATGACAAAGATAGTCGGCAGCATTTGCCCTATGATGAAAATGCAGAGCAGTGAAGCTCCTATACAGAGTGTTTTGATTATTTTGCCAAGCAATCGGCATTGAAAGAGACAAACTTTTGCCAACATTCTTAAGTGTAATGGGACCAAAGACATTTCATTTGCTGCATTGCCTTGTTCAGCCAGAAAACCCCAGGTCCAAAAGCTATGGCCGCATAGTGGACACCTTAACAACCCATTTCTCACCAGTGCCCTTGGTAATAGATAAGGGGTTTTCACTTCAATAAGAGAAACCAAGAAGGAGAGTCTGTAACAGTGTTTGTGGCTGCCCTAAAAAAGCTCGCAGACCATTATGAATTCAGTGATGGGCAAAATGACACTATCAAAGACAGAATCGTGTGCGGGCTGAGGAGCGAAGCTACTCAGGAACGCTTGCTAACAGAAAATGTGCCGAAGTAAAGGGAACTCAGACCAAGTGTAATTGTTATCGACAAAACAGGACACTTTGCAGCAGACTGTTGGAGTAAGTACTTAGATTGCAGGAAATGTTGCTAAAAGGGGCACCTTGAATGCACTTGCAAAAGTAAGGGAGTTGACAAAAACCCAAGACACTGCAACAAAAAGCCAAAGCACAGGTTAAAAAGAGACATTCTGTTCATAGTGTGCAGCCAACCCACACTACGGCTGTGTGCAACAGCTCATCCGATGAAGCAACAGTGTATGTACTGTCAGTTATGGGAGGTCCAGAGGGATGCTGGGTTTCTCCACTGCTGGATGGACAAGCAGTGTGTATGGATATTGACACAGGTGCAGCAGTCTCCCTTGTGTCTGATGCTGATTACAAAATGACCTTGCAGCACCTTCAATTACAACCATCCAGTCTCCTTCTGAAAACCTACACCGGTGAGCTGATGCCAACACAAGGGTTTATTGGTGTTACAGTCCAGGTGAATGGTCAAACAGTAAAACTATGACTATGACTGTATGACTGTCAGAAAGTTTGCTGGCTACCACAACCAGCCCTTTTCAATCCATGGGATTGGCCAGAGGACCCATGGCAGCGTATTAAAATGGATTTTGCTGGCCCATTTGGAGAGGATGTTCCTGGTGGCAGTAGATACTCATAGTAAATGGCCAGAAGTATCCATAATGAGATTTACCACAGCAGAGAAAACCATTGAAAAACTTATAAAGAGATGTTCAGTTGATTTTGATTTCCTGAACATCTTGTGAGTGATAACAGACCTCAATTAATCTCCCAAGAATTCCAGAGATTCCTTGAGGTAAATGGAGTTTGACACATTCGCTCTGCTCCATATCACCCATCTACTAATAGATTAGCAGAGATATTTGTTCAGAGCATGAAACATGCTTCTAAGGCTTCACAGGGACATAGCTCCCTCCACCAGTAGCTGAACAACTTCCTGCTGTCCTACAGAAAAAGTTGCTCTTGCAGCACTTGTCATTAAAAGACAGCTCCCCACCAACCTCAACCAAACCACCCAAGACTAAAGAGATTGTTAATTTAAAACAACAGGCCCAGTTTGAGAGAGGCGAGCAAAGAGCAATGGAAAGGATTTTCTGCCTTGGTACTGGCACGTTACTATACCAACGGACCAAAATAAGTGCCTCCCACAGTCATAGCACAGACAGGCCCTGTGTTTTACACAGTCAGGACTACTGATGACATTGTCTGGAGGAGACATACTGACCAACTGCTTTCTGGACCTGGACCTACAGCACCTTTTGAAACCCCACCAGTGGTTTGTGCTGAGCCATTGAAGCAAGTCAGCCCAGTCCAACCCACACTCACCCAGGATGCACCATGTACTATGGAGCCTGTTTCTTCGGTTGCAATACTATATTACAATACCGGTTGGCAATACTATCTGCCGGTTTCCTCAGAGAAAAATTGCGGGCTCCCAAATGCGTAAATTTGTAGTTAGTGATATACTCAGACGAGCAGGGCAGAATACTCTCCAGCGTTATGTCAGGGCTTGTGCACTCTACCTCATTACCTTAGTTAAAAAAAAAAACCTAAACATAAAAACATACAAGCACAAACCATTTGTATTACTAGAAGGAAGCAAGGACTGACATTTTCTATTGTCTACTGTGGCACGTTTCATCAGTTCAGATGTGATGTGTTCTTGATTACATGTTTTGACAGTAATTGGTTAATTGTTGATTTCAGTGACATTTTTGTTGCCTGTGGTACAACCTATTGTCATGAATACCACATTACATGCTAAATTCGCTAGAGGGCACGCTCGCTGAATACTGTTGTTTTAAAGAGTATGGTCTAGACCTACTCTATGTGAAAGCGTCTTGAGATAATTTTTGTTATGATTTGGCGCTATACAAATAAAATTGACTTGACTTGACTTGTTGATAATAAAGAAGTCTCTCTCCGTCTACTTAATGTTGTAACTTGTAGTATCAGTTGGAGTAATACTCAAGGAGACACAACAAAATGAAACAAAAGCGAAATTAAGACCTAGACTAAAAACTAGACTAGATTGGATCCCTGCTCAACCTACACAGCTGCCATCCATCAGCTCATCACCTCTCTAGTATATCAACCCTGGTTCTTCTCCCACTTTTCACCAGACTGTTGTCTTGGCTACTGTGGTAGTCACATGCTTCAGGCCTCTCTAGTTTAGTGAATTCAGAAAACTATTCTTCGTGTTGATTCCTAGCCTTCAACTAGTCATTAATTGTCTTTCTGTTGTGCCTTATTCACACCAAATCAGAGGTTGCAGCAAAAATACCAGTCCTCCTATTCTTTTGTATGGGGATAGTGCGTTTAGGCTGCGGCGGTGGGGACCGCATGGGATGCCAATAAAAAATGCAGCAGTCCTGTGGCGAAAAGTTGGAAGAGACATCAGCATTTTATTGCTTTAGAGAGAGAGAGGGTACGACCTTCAGCAAAGCCCATAGCCGGACTCAAACCATTACACTGGCCACTACAACAAGGACTAAGCTTTAGTCATATGTTCTTTATTAAATAACAATTTACATTTGGAGAAATGCAACCCTACATCACGAATGAGATCTACATCTAACAAAATGTAAATGCCAAACTGCTACATGTAATTATTTAATATCTGTTTGTGTTAGGAGTATAAGTTCACTATGTGTGTATATATATCACATTATAACAGAAGGTCCACAGCTCCACATCCAGCAATGTATGAACAACAGGAAAGCCAACAGAGGGTACTTGGCTGTGACAATGCCACCTTCCCTCTGGTTCTCTGGTGGAGGACCAGAGCCCAGCCTGCAGTGAAGGGAGACTGTAGTCATGTAGTGATACTCCCAAACTGCTGCACAATCCTGCACTAATTGCTGCAACGCCTGATTTGGACGGCCTAACCCTTGTGCTACCCCAGCCTGCCCATGCCATCCAACCTCGCTCCTCTGCCCTGTGCTTTTGCCAGCGATCTGTTAATCTGCTAATTATACTTACTTAACACTAGTACTGTAGTACTTTAAATTACGATATTTATGCATACCCTTGCACTTTGCACTACTTGTCTTGTCTGTACTTGTTTGTAATTATCTGTACTTGTTACGCACCAATACACCACAGCAAATTCCTTGTATGTGAAAACCTACTTGGCAATAAACCCAATTCCGAATTCCTTCTACATTCCACCACATGCCCACAAACCTACAATAAACCTTTCCAACTTCACCTTATCCCTTCCCTGTAACACCGCAATATAAACTTAACTAAATTTAAACTGATTAGTAGTAGCAGTAGCAGTAGAAGTAGTAGTAGTAGTAATAGTAGTAACAGTAGCAGCAGTAGTAGTAATTTATTTAGGTCCTTTTATTAACAATTTTCCAACACGAAACCAAGACAAAAACTAAATTTAAAGTAATCATTTAAATCAGTATGAAACATTACAATTTTCTGCAGCAGCTTTTGTCAATCAGTGTTTATTTCGTACCTCTGTTCATGAGTTTTACAGAGTTATCGTCTGATCTTGGTTTCCTGTTTCTCTCCTGGTAAAACTGGAAAAACTTCTGAAAACACAAACACACAAATTAAATATGAAACACTGTCAAACATTATAAACCACAAGGGATCAAACTGTGCAGTCTGACTGGATGACGAGGTAAAATAACAACAGTTTAACATCACTCTGTATGTAAGCTAGAAAATAAAGTAATATAAACATAAATACATTTTAAAAAAGAGAATAAATAAAAGTTACTATTTGTTGTGCAGGAGGCCTCAGAGCTCCAATTTCAAACTGAACTAATTTCTTCTTCTTCTTATTATTATTATTATTATTATTATTATTTCCATTAAGTCATTTTTTTTTAATACATTTAATAGAGAGTGCAACATGTCATACTCTGAAACCATGGGCTGAAAAAATGCCTGTAGCTGGCTAAAAACCTTAGATTTCAGCATGTCATATGATTTCTGTATATTTGCAAGTCTACCCCAGAGGAATAGGTGTATATAAAGGTATATTACCTCAAGTTCCTTTCACACATGCACTGCAGCCCTAAACTTATCTAGACATTACCCGGAGGAGCTGTATGTGAGAACACAAAGGTTCGGTTCAGTTGGACTGGACATTTGACTGGGCATGAACACTCTGTTAATGAGAGAGAGGACTGATTGAATCACCAGGTAAGGTAATCCATTCACCTATTAAAGATCAAAACCAGGCCTTGCATACCCTAGTTAGCTTCAACCTCTAGAGCTTGTCTGGCACAATTACCAACTGTATACTCCTCTATGAAAGTTACATCCCCACTGTTATTAAAGTTCTAATAAAAGCTTGACGTGAGCAGAGTATCCAGTCAAATGTGAATGCTTGTTCTTTCTCTTATCTTTTGTTAGGAATCTACATTCATACAACAATGAAAAATAATCGTTCTTTAGATGCCATTCTTCCTGCTGATGCCTCATGTCTTAGTGCCTATATTCACTTTTGTCTTCTTAACAGCTCAGTTTTTTGGTTCAGTGGCTTATAAAAACGTAGTTCTTCTGGGCTCTTTCCCCTCTTGATAGAGCAACCCACCACACAGCAGCTTTTAGAAATGTTTCTGTTGTTTTCTAGCAACACACAGGTGACAAGGAGGCACCTTAACTCATTACAAAGTCAATGGAGAACGATGAATTCCCCCTCCTGTGTGGGCGGGACTTAATTGCCTTCTGCCTGCATATCACAGCTGTCTGTTGGCCAATCACTGCTCAGCTTACACAAGAAGCTGTAAGTATGTTGTTTGTCCTGTCATACAGGTGTGTACAAGTAAGTGTTAACTGTGATGGGGCAAGACGTTATGTGCTGAGGTAAGCGTATTGTGTCATTTCTGTTTGCCGGCGTTTCAGTGTACTGTGTGTTTTTGCTGCTCTTTCTCAACAGAGTAATTCTTCATTGCAGAGGCTAACCACCGGCTGTACATTTATACTAATCACTCACAACTCTCTCCTTCTTTTAGCAACTGCTAAGCTTTTTATTCGCTGTTCAGTTCTGTTAGTTTCCTTCAGCCTCTTTTAGCTCCTCAGCCAGTGATGGTTTCTCTCTCCTCCTCCTCCTTCTGCTGCTCTGTCGTGCTCGGTGTGTCAGATGTTTGGTTACTCCTCTGCCTCCTTTAGTGATAAAGGTTTATGTACTAAATGTAGTTTATTTGTAGCGTCGGAGGAGAGGCTCAGTAAACTAGAAGCCCAGCTCCGCACCATGGATACCCAGACTTTAGCTGTAGTTGGCCAGCCCCCTGTAGTCGGTGCGGACCGACCTGACTTCCCAGCTGCTGGGTGACTGTCCGAAGGAAGCACAGCCCTAAGCAGAGACCCACGGTTCACCACCAACCCCTTCATGTCTCTAACAGATCTCCCCCCTCAGTGATCCACCCACTGTTAAACCAGCTCCAACCATTGGCTGCTCAATCGTGAGAAACGTGAAATTTGCGACATCGGTGGCCATAGTTATTGTATCCCGGGGGCCAGAGGGGGCAACTTTAAAACGTATTTAAAATTGCTCGCTAAAGATAAATGTATAGTAAGATCGTAATTCACGTTGGTGGTAATGACTCCTGATTACGCCAATAGGAGGTCCCTAAAATTAATGTGGAGTTGGTGTGTAAATATATAAAAACAATGTGGGACTCCGTAGTGTCATGGTTTGACAGTGCCTCTTGTTTTCCTGTGTTACCCAGTGTTTCCCTCTTGCCCTGTGTCTTGTTTTTTCCTTGTCTGTGTCTTTGTGTGGTGTGGGCGTGGCTCCTACCTGGTTTCCTCCTGGTTCCTTCCTGATTACAGCTTATTCACCTCACCTGTCCAGTCTGCTCAGCTGCCTTCAATCGTCTCATCAACTCTACAGTATATCTACCCCAGGTTCCCATCCACTCACGGCCGGATTGTTGTTCCATGTATGTGGTAGTTAGTTGTTCTTGGCTGCTCAGCATAGTTTTTGTTTTTTTGGTGTACTCCCTGTGTATCACTCCCCAGTCCTTACCTTGTCTCTTTTTGTCTCTAGAATCATCCCCTCCGGTTCCCCAGCCTGCCTCCCTCACCAGCTCATCTTGCCACACTCACAACCTGCTTTGCCTGCCCTGCTTTGTTCATCTTAGTCATCCACCATCACCCTCTTATGCTCCACTTCAGCCCCTGGCCACTCTCATTTCCCATTATTTTCCTTTGTCTGTGTCTGCGTTTGGGTCTTAAACTACTAATCCTGTGACAGGTAGTTTTCTCTGGACCTGCCAAATCTGAGCAATGATGACATGTATAGCTGCATGTCATCATCAAACCGCTGGTTGTCAAGGTGGGATCCAGCAAATGATGTGGGTCTTGTAGATCATTGGACCACATTCTGGAGGAGACCTCATCTGATTTGGAGAGACGACATTCATCCCACTTTGGATGGTGCAGCTCTCATATCCAGAGATGTGACCCAGTTTATTAGTGGTCCCACACTGAACCAACCCAGAGTTGAGACCAGGAGGCAGAGCTGCAGTCCTAAACGCTTCTCTGTGCTTCCATTACAGCAGTTACCTACCCAAAGCCCAAACTGCCTGGGCGCTCGCATTTTAACAGATAACATTTTTTTACTGTTTTGAATGTCACCACCCACTGACACCCACAAGTCTGACCACAGCAATGGTCACTATTTACAGCTTTTTCTGTCGGCTACACCCCGAACTCAACAAACTTTGGCCATGCCCTTTCAAAGGTAACCCCCCACACCTCACCCTCTTCATTCTATCCCAACATCTCCATTGGGGTGTTACCAGCACAAGTAGATATCCTCCCCTTTCCCAGGGGCATGGACTGTCATTGTTTAACCCTGTTCCTTGATATTCTGGATGTTTCTCTCCTGTTAGAATTAGCTACACCAGACCAAAAAAATATACTTGTCTTCCCAGTGGCAGAAAAGTGAATATAAGTAACTTAATGTAAGTCAAGTCAATTTTTTTGTTTTTATAGCACCAAATCATAACAAAAGTTATCAAGACACTTTTCAGTGTTCAGTGGGATATAGAGAGTATTTCTAACTCTTTCTAACTCTCTCTCCCATCTGCTCTCCCGAACATAACTGTAAAAATCAGCCTTCTAAATGTAAGGTCTTTAAACAACATCCTTTTTATGCAATGATTTCATTACATCAAATGATATTGATATCTTTTGTATGACTAACATAGTTAAAAGCAGAAGAACACAGTGCCTTTTTAAATGAAGCAACTCCTTCAGCCTTTTCTTATGCTCTGAAACTTTGGCTGTTTTACAGAATTTTTTCTGTAAGCCCGTATCCTAGGGGGAAGTTTCCTCTTTGGAAGGCCTAATATTTTGTATTAACAGGCATCAGCCTATTTTCTATCTTATTTTACTGACATTCTAAACTTAATGGCACCTTTTTATCTCTGAATTCTCAGACCTGCTCTCTCTGCTTCTACCTAATTATTACTGGGTCTGTATTATTGGTGACTTCAGTATTCACATATGTTGTCCTAGGGATACACAGGGAAAATTCTTAACCTTTTAAGACTCTTAATTTTGTTTTACACCCAACAGGGCCTACACATGATAAGGGCCATACTCTCGATTTTGTTCTATCATATGGCCTGAGGATGATGTTATGGAACTTATCAATATATGTGTATCTGATCATCTTGGTATTGTGTTTTAATTTGTATTCTTCTCTGCCCCATAAACTTAGATTGGCCCCTAGTTGCTGTCGCATTATTAACTTACCTAACAGCTAGTACATTTTCAAATAAGTTTAATGTCCTTTTAAGTTTATGTCCCTCTCCTGAGCTGCCTCTCCTTGCTGACACTGACCTACTGGTGAACTCCTTTGACGACCTCTGATTGGCAACACTGGATTTAGTTGCCCAAATCAGAACCAGAACCAAACCAACCTCAAAAGCCCCCCACCCCCACCCCATGGCTTAATGACTACACCCACTCCCTAAAGAGAGAGGTACGCCAAGTTGAACACAATTGGAAGGCCTGCAAACTCCATGTTTCTTATAAGTACTCTAAGGACTTAATGAAGAAATACAATGCTGCAGTTAATGATGCACGAGCAACCTACATTTCAGACCTGATCTGTCAGAATGCCCAAAATCCAAAAGTACTGTTTAGAGCACTTGATTGGATTGTTGGTGCCCCCCCAACACTAACCTGGTTGCATCACCTGGCCTTTTGTGAGCAGTTTAAAATATTTCTTTACTGAAAGAAATAGAAAAATCAGATCCCAGACTGATAGCTGCCAGACTCACAATTTATCTATCCTAGAGCCTCTAACTCACAAATCATCTGATGTGTAATCGTAGTTCTTTTACACCAGTGTCTTTATCTGCACTCAATGATATGGTTAAGCACATGAAGTCATCTGCTTGCCACTTGGATGTGGTCCCTACTAGACTACTGAAGGACACTATGCCTACTGTTGGTCCTTTCATTCTATGAAACTGAAACACCTCTTTGACCCCTGCCTATTTTAAAATTGCTTTAGCTGAACCTCTTCTTAAAAAACCTAATTAAGATTCCTTCACTCTGAATAATAACAGACCTGTCTTAAAACTTTCATTACTTACAAACTTCGCTGTTTCAGGAAGAATATGTTAACCTGAATGAATCCACTCCTCCCCAGTCGTATTAATACTCACATTCCCTGAGGCACCAGCTGAGGAGGTGGAGTTGCAGCCATCTTCGACTCTAGCTTATTAATCAACCCTAAACCTAAACTCAATTTTAACTTGTTCGCAAGCCTTGTTCTTAGTCTTTCACACCCAACCTGGAAAACATTACAGCCAATTTTATTTGTCATAGTGTACTGCGCTCCCTGTCCGTATTCAAATTTTTTTTGGGAATTCTCAAGTTTAGTCCTCAAAACAGAAAGTCATTATTGTAGGTGATTTTGATATTCACGTGGACGTCGATAATGATAGCCTTAGTTCTGTGTTTATCTCAATATTAGATTTGATTGGCCTCTGTCAGAGTGTAAACAAACCCACTCACTGTTTTTAACCACACCTTCGATCTTGTTCTGTCATATGGCATCGAAACTGAACATTTAATAGTCTTTCCACAAAATCCTCTTTTTATCGGACCATTGTTTAATAACTTTTGAATTCATATTACTGGACTACAGGCCATTAGGCAAACCTTCACTACATTGCCTGTCTGATGCTATAGCTAAATTTAAAGAAGTGACTCCATCGGCATTTAATTCAATGGCACGTTTTAATATAAAAATATGGGAATCCTATGCTAACTTTAGTCCCTCCCAAATTGATCATCTGGTTGATAGTGCTGCAGGCTCACTGCGAATGACTCTCAATTAAATTGCCCCTACAAATAAGAAGATAATAAAACAAAAGAGGTTAGCTCCATGGTATTACACTCTCGCATTTTAAAAGAAACATTGCGAAAACTAGAAAGGAAATGGCGTTCCACCAAACTGGAGGAATCTCATTTAGTCTGGCAAGATGGTCTTAAGTCAAGTCAATTTTATTGGTATAGCGCCAAATCATAACAAAAGTGATCTCAAGACCCTTTTCACAGAGTAGGTCTAGACCATACTCTTTAAAATATTAATTTTATCCATAGATATAGTTACTATAGTTACCTGGAATTGGCCCGGCCTCCAGCATCACTGTAAGGAATCTAGGAGTAATCTTTGATCAGGACATGTCCTTTTAATCCCATATAAAACAGACTTCAAGGACTGTCTTCTCATTTACGTAACATTATAAAAATCAGGCACATCCTATCTCAAAAAGACACAGCAAAACTAGTCCATGCATTTGTTACTTCTAGGTTGGATTATTGTACTTCCTTATTATCAGACTGCCCCGATAAGTCTCTAAAGACTCTCCAGCTGATCCAGAAAGCTGCTGCACGTGTACTGACAGGAACCAACAAAAGAGAATTTCTCCTATATGAGCTTCTCTGCACTGGTTCCCTGTGAAATCTAGAATAGAATTTAAAATCCTCCTGCTCCACTACAAAGCCCTTAATGGTCAGGCACCATCATATCTTAAAGAGCTGATGGTACCGTATTACCCCACTAGAGCACTACGCTCACAGAACACAGGGTTCCTTGTGTTTCCTACAGTCTCTCAAAGTAGAACAGGAGCCAGAGCCTTCAGTTACCAAGCTCCTCTCCTGTGGAACCAACTCCCAGTTCGGGAGGCAGACCCCCTCTCCTCATTTAAGAGTCTGCTTCAAACGTTCCTCTTTGATAAAGCTTATAGTTAGGGCTGGCTCAGGTGAGTCCTGAACCCTCCCTTAGTTATGCTGCTATAGACTTAGACTGCCGGAGGATTTCCCATGATGCACTGAGCTCCTTTCTCCTCTCTTATCCCATTACTGCATGTTACTAACTCCACCTCTTCTTGTAGTTTGGAGCTTTCTCTCTTCCTGCAGGTGTTTGTGCCTCTGGAGCTGTAGAGTCTGGATCTGTGACTGCAGGCCGTCTACTGCCCCCATGTTCCTGCTCCACACTCACTGCTGCACTGATTATTATTAGTCTGATTATTATGTTGTCTGTCCTCCCCCTCTCTCTCCCCTCTCTCTCCTCTCTCTTCCCCTTTCAACCCAACTGGGTGGAGGCAGATGTCCGCCCACCCAGAGCCTGGTTCTGCTCCAGGTTTCTACCTGTTAAAGGGAGTTTTTCCTTCCACTGTTACCAAGTGCTGCTCATGGTGGAACTGCTGGGTCTGTAAATAATATTTCAAGTATGGTCCAGATCTGCTCTGTGAAAAGTGTCTTGAGATCACTTTTGATATGATTTGGTGCTATAGAAATAAAATTGACTTGACTTGTTATCAAACCTGAACTTTTTGTCAACTCCACTCCTCTTTGTCTAAGTCAGTAGCTCAGGGACTTTGATATGCAGTGTCATTTCCTGTAGGCATGGTTATGGGTGTGTGTGTGTGTGTGTGTGTGTCAGATGTATTTGTCACTCACCAGTTTAGGCAGCAGGATGTAGCAGAGGAGGGACAGAAAAATAACAACACATGCTGTGATGAAATAACCGAACGCAGCATCCTGAAGCTCTGAGCCACCTACAGGAGACGATAGAAGGAACGAACAAAGGTAGAAAGGAAAGAAGGAAGGATGAGGAGAGAAGACATGACTAGGAAATGAGGGAACAAAGGAAAGAAGGAAGAGAAAAGAAGGGACAGAAGGAAGGAAGAAAAATTAAGGCAGGAAGAGGGGGAGGAGGAGGGAAAGAAGGAAGGATGAGAAATAAAATTAAATATTTTAAGTTATTAATGTCGTCACATTTTCAATCTTTGACTTCAACAGTGAAAAATATGTTTACATCATCAATGAAGAGAAAGGATTATCTAATTTTTCTAATGAAACTAAATCTGATGAGTTATTGGTGAGTTATCTATGAGTAACTGATGAGTTATTGATCAGACTTGCGATGGCGCAGATCATGGCGAAGGCAGCGAAGGTTCCACCGAGTCCCTGACCGCTCATGATTGGAGTCGTATATGAAGCTGGCAGCAACCCAGCCATCCCAAACAGACTGCCCTGAAGCACCGCCCCGAACGCTGTCAACAAACAAACAAACTGATCAACAAACAGACTACCAGGCGGCACTGCTGCAGAGAAACAAAAACAAATATGAACAAACATACTCACAGTTGATGATGACGATCTTCACCATGGTAGCAGAGAAGAAGGGCAGCGGATTCAGAGGAACTTTGACGAGGACGGCGGTGACGATGAAGACAAACATGATGATGACCAGACTGCCCATCACACGCAGACGCTGAGGAATACTGGCACAGGAAAAAGAAGCTCAAGGATTGGCTGAGAGCTCAGGGGTTTACATAAAGACAAAAAGCAGCTCTTTACTGAGTCTAACAAAATGAACCAGAATTACACAGCTTATTAAAGCCAGAGCTGAGACATCAAACACAGAGAAGGAAGCTGTAAGTTCAGACAGCAGCAGGTATTAAACAGAGAACTGCTACTGCTGTTAACAAACTCTTTAACATGTTGACTGTTAATCAATTCATGACTGAGGACCAACAAGAAGTTTAGGATGCTTGTGCTCTGGAAATGGATATTTTTTTTGTTTTCTTAGGCTCCACTGGAAACCTTAAGGACAACTGGAACACTCAAAAGTATTTCCCCCAAAAAACCCTCCCCTCCCTATCTCTCTCTGAACCCTGAAAACACCTCTATGATCTCTCCTGAAGGGCCCAGGATAACAGCTTAAGAACCCCTGGATCCATGAATTCCTATACTCTTCTTCTCGGTTTCAGTGTTTTAGGACTCTTCTTTGTTGGTTTCAATGTGTTGTAGGGCTCTTAGTTGTGTTGTTGTGTTGTAGTACTCACAGTGAGTGAAGGAAGGAGTTGAGGCAGGTGCAGATAAGTAGAGGTAGCATGGCACACAGCGTCATCACATTGTTGAATTTGGCCTCGAGAACACTGCGATGCTCACTTGCTGCCTCAGTCTGATTGGCTGAAGAATCGACTAATGAGGAGTCCTTCAGACGGCTGGTGAAGTACTTGAGACAAAGACAGATGGAAGTACAGTGTTTTTCTATATTTTACATATCATTATCTTAAGACTCAAATCAACAATAGTGTCTGAGTCCTCGTCTATGGCTCTCAGTTCCAAGCACATTGGCTGAAGACATAAATATTAAAAAACATGTCACAAATATATAGTTTTATTTTTAAAACTAGACTTAAATGTTACTCAAACAGGAGGAAACAGTGCACTTTAGTCAGAGACACCAAGATGAAGAAGTTGACCATTTATAGTAAATGTTTGTATAGTTAGTTTAGCTGTGGAGGACCCACAGGAAGTGATGTCATACCATGGTAGCAGTCATGAAGAAGTTCCAGGGCAGCAGTGTCCCCAAACCGAGCATAAAGAATATCAGCCAGACTCCAAAATACCTGCATGAAGACGTTTTCAAAATAAAAAATTTATGCTGGCACATAAAAAAATATCATTGTATGTATTGCTCACTGTGTGTACTAACTATTACTCTTTTAGAAAATATCAGTCGAGTTTTAAAAGCTACTGATGTTTAACAGCATCAGAAAGAAAAAACAACTGATTTAGCTTTTAGTTTCTGTAGTAAAACACCTGTAAATCAATCAATCAATCAATCAATCAATCAATCAATCAATAAATAGGAGTGACAGCAGATTCTGATCATATGTACAATCACACATTTGGTCTTTGACGTTAAACCTTTACTTCAGAGAACAGGTGAATGTCTGTAACATCCTGCAGTATTGATTATTGTTTCTTGATTGATTCATCAATAAATAAAGTGAGTTGTGAAAACATTTAGGTATTTTTGACTCACTTGTCTTTTGGTGAGCTGAGGGCCATTTTCCTCTAAAGACCTGATGGACCGAAGGACCTTTAAGAAGCAGAGAGGATTTAAAGCAGCTCAGTCAATGACAGGAGGACACAGACAGATGAAGAGAGAGAGAGAGAGAAGGGGGAGAGAGAGACAGTGTTGAGTCTTCCTGAACTGCTGCTGCTGAAAACAAACCTGGTCAGGACATCAATGAACCAATAGATCAATGAATGAATTACATGCTCAGGTGAATTAATAAACATACATTTATATCTCATAGAAAACTAATTACCAAAGTGGGGGAAAGGGGGGGAATCACAATATAAAATGTGTTCAATAATCTGTCCTTCAAAAACATTTGTGTATTTTCAGAAGACTTAAAAAGGAAGCAATGTCACATTAAGTGATACAAATATTTGTCAACTACTACAGGTAGTAGTACTACTTCCATTCTACACATTATCACACTTATATTATCAGGTTATGAAAAAAATGAAGATCAACAGAATAAAAGTCTTTGTTTTTGTGGTTAAAGATCCATTTAACTTCCGTTTTGAAAAAACAAATAAACTGAAACTGTCAAAACCAGAAGTTAACACTTTAAAAGACACCAGACTTCAAAATAAAAGACATCATACTTCAGATACTTTTAAAAGTAAAAGACACTCAAAATAAAAGAAATCAGCCAGATTTTTACTTCAGAAAACCAAGAACAGCACTACGAACAGACAGCTTGTTGCAATGGTAACATATCCCACAGCTCATACATGATGCCCAAACATCAACAGACCCTGGACATGCCCCATCCACTGTGAGATGTTCAGGGACAATCTGAAGCCTGATGGCTTTAAACCAGATTGCAAATTGGTTCATGTTGACCTGCAATTGCAGTTGCAACACACAGCTGCTTATTCTCAAACATCAGATGTCTGAGTTTCCCTGAATGTACCATGTGCTGTAACCACACTACGAAATTTGGGTCAGTATAAAAACATTATGTTGTCATGTACTGTCCCACATGGAGGAAGTGAATCCTTAAGAAAGTCTGAAGTTTAACCTGTCACATTTGTCACATCTGCTCATCCTGAGGCTTTTCACACTGATGATAAAACAATATAAGAATTATAAATAAAAGACAATTATTAGGAATAAGCATATATTAATACAAACAACAAAATGAACTTGCTGCAGGTTTTACCCTCTGAAGGATGACAGCAGGTGTTCTCCAGATGTTCTCTGAATGTTCTCCAGATATTTTCCTCAGTCAGTATTTGCTACTGCTGGTTAAA